>CM072157.1:23754928-23810869 GCA_036850595.1 Rhyacichthys aspro | reverse complement strand
CTTATTATTATTGATCCTGTTATTATTATTGATCCTGTTTTATTGTTTTACTGAACACATTTTTACCATGTTTTTAAAAGTGCTATATAAATAAAGATTATTATTATTATTATTATTATTATTATTATTATTATTATTATTATTATTATTATTATTATTATTATTAATGAAAAGGGTAAAAAACAGTGTTGGAGGAAGTACTCAATTATTCAAGTAAAGTACGGATGAAAAGGTAGAAAAAACTAAAGTAAAACTAAAAGTATCACATTTAAATTATTACAAAAGTAATAAAGTAGTAGTGAAAGTACTTGATTTTAAATGTACTTTAAATCTAAAAGTAAAAGTATTTGACTTTGCTTCAACAGCCACACTTTATTTATTTATTTATTTATTTATTTGTTTGTTTGTTAAGTATTGTTCCTTAATCAGTCTGATCCATGTCTCTTTACTTCTGTTTCCAATCTTTTAATTACAGAAGAAACACACTGTAACTGGATCTGAATCATTCAAATAAACTCACGGTGGATTTTAATAAACTAGCCTCACATTAAGATCTAGTTTTACTGAACAAAGAACAACTGAGTTTATAAATCTGGCTCAAAGCTGAGGAGCAGCTGCTGAGGAACAATCGTCTGGAGAATTGTCCAGGTTTTCCTCTGTTCCTCTGGAGCCTCGTGTTTTGACAGAGTTTTATTAGAGTTTTAAGAGAGTGATGCATGTTATGACACATCACAGAAAGATGTAACATTCAAGTGTGCTTCGTAAAGGTTTAATACATTTATTTACCACTTTCACATTTACTTTAACAATTTACAAACTCAAATTTACTTGTGAAGCCAATGTATAAATGAAGTGACGTAGAAAGTACAGAGTTTAAGTAAGAATTGTACATGAATGCAGTAGTGGAGTATTTTTACCTCGTGACTTTAGAGAATAAAGATAAAACATTGAAAGTTGTGTATTTTCAGACAGAGATGCACTTAATCATTGGTCTGTACTGAACCAAACACAAACAGAACCATTAGCTCTGTTATAATAAAATGTCTAAAAGAATATAATATTTCACAGTGTCTGCAGGAACACAGAGCTCTGGTCTAATCCTGTTCATAAAGCAGCATCAGACTCAACTGGGCCTTTCTTATTGTCTCATTAAACCCTCACTGAAGATGCTTCTATTGATTAAGCTCCATGTTTCATGCTCCAGTTTTATGCAGATTTATGACTTTAACTGTAAATAGTTTGTAAGATGAGTTCTTTCAAATAGAACACTGTTAATCTTCAGGGAAAGCCTCTGTTCTCATGCCATAAAGTGGACAAAACAACGTAACAACAATCACTCAGTCACGTTTCTGAACACGGAAACCTGTTGTTGAAGAGTCCAGTCTTTAGTTTTTTATCTAGATGCACTGCTGGAGTTCAAGTCTCAGAGCAACAGTTTGATAGATTTGATGAGTCCAGAGCAGAGCACTGACCTCAGAGCTGGAGCTGGCAGCGACAGAGCCATGAGCTAACGGCACATAAACACTCACAGAGGGATAATTAGTCCAACAAGCCTCCCACAACACGACCAGAACCGAAAAAACCCGGTCCCGCCTCGAAATAAACTAAAACAGGACTGAGGAGGGTCCTCGGTGACTCACTCTGACATTCCTCTAACATTCACCAAAACAACACTCGGCAAATCACCACAACAATGAAAATCTGTTTCTGTAATAGTTTGTAGATTTACACCACATTACAACATACAAGATGTGTTTGAACTGAAAGTTATCTCTGTGAAGGTCATTCTGAGTCCAAAGACCTGGATGTTCTGGTGAAACGAGGGGTTCACATTGAGGTCTGGCTCAATTTATTGTGATTTCTGTTCCACTTCTTGATTTTTCTTTTCTTGTCCCTGTCTCAGACTCTCCTCCAAAATCAGTCTAGGGACCTCTCCTGCTTCTCTTTTATTAAAAAATAAAACCAGACCAATTTTTCCTCCAAAATACTAATCCATTTGACCAAACTGAAGTTTAGAGTTTAGCGTTAGCTTAGCTGTGACTTCAGCGTCAGGACGACAATTATCTCCTCCTCGTTAAACATTACGTGATTGAATTGACAGTATTTATCTGTGTTTTACATTGCCTCCCTTTTCTCTGTTGATGCTTTTCTTTTTTCAGCTGTTTCTCTGTTAAAAGACATATTCAGCTGAAAATACACTTTATCTGCAGCTATTAAACTTCCTGGAACGTCATGTGACAAGTGTCGACCAATGAGATTGTTCCTGAATAGAGGTTCTCATCTATTACAATCCCTTAAATCCACTCTCTGTTTCCAGGTCCCGGCTGCTCCATCAAACCCGACCCGTCCCAGTGTCCAAACGAGTGCAGTGACCAGGGCCGCTGCGTGGACGGGAAGTGCGTGTGTTTCCCTGGATTCAGCGGTCCGGACTGCGGCTCCTCGGACTGTCCCGGGAACTGCAACGATAACGGCCGCTGCGTTAACGGAGTCTGCGAGTGCGACCCTGGCTTCACCGGACCCGACTGCTCCCGGACGTCCTGCCCCGGAGGCTGCGGCGACCGCGGGCGATGCGTCAACGGGAGATGCGTTTGCGATTCTGGTTTTAGCGGAGAAAACTGCGCCGAAAAGACTTGTCCCGGGAACTGTAACAAAAACGGCCGCTGCGTGAACGGACAGTGCGTTTGCGACGTCGGATTTAGCGGGACGGACTGCTCCACCAAAACGTGTCCCGACAACTGCAGCAACCGTGGAAGGTGCGTTAACGGAAAATGCGTTTGCAGTTCTGGTTTTAGCGGAGAAAGCTGTTCTGAAAAGACTTGCCCCGGGAACTGCAACAGAAGGGGGCGCTGCGTGAACGGACAGTGCATTTGTGACGCAGGATTTACCGGGACGGACTGCTCTGAGAAAACGTGTCCCGACAACTGCAGCAACCGCGGAAGGTGCGTTAACGGAAAATGTGTTTGTGAATCTGGTTTTAGTGGAGAAAACTGCGCAGATAAGTCCTGTCCCGGGAACTGCAACTCCAGGGGGCGCTGCGTGAACGGACAGTGCATTTGTGACGCAGGATTTAAAGGCAGCGACTGTTCGGAGAAGGCGTGTCCGAACGACTGCAGCGCTCGAGGGAGGTGCGTGGACGGGAAGTGCGTCTGCGAAGCCGGATTTGTCGGAGTCGACTGCGCAGCCAAAGGGTGTCCCGGGAACTGCAACTCCAGGGGGCGCTGTGTCAAAGGGAAGTGCGTGTGCAGAAAAGGGTTCACTGGACCCGACTGTTCCCAGTGTCAGGACGGACTCATGGGACCCAACTGTGACACAGGTGAGGAGCCTAGTCCTGGTTTAGTCCTGGTTTAGTCCTGGTTTAGACCTGGTTTAGTCCTGGTTTAGTCCTGGTTTAGACCTGGTTTAGTCCTGGTTTTGATTTGGTTTAGTCTGCCTTTAGTCCCGGTTTAGACCTGGTTTAGTCCTGGTTTTGTTCCTGGTTTAGACCTGGTTTAGACCTGGTTTAGTCCTGGTTTAGACCTGGTTTAGTCCTGGTTTAGACCTGGTTTAGTCCTGGTTTAGACCTGGTTTAGTCCTGGTTTAGACCTGGTTTAGACCTGGTTTAGTCCTGGTTTAGACCTGGTTTAGACCTGGTTTAGTCCTGGTTTAGACCTGGTTTAGTCCTGGTTTAGACCTGGTTTAGACCTGGTTTAGTCCTGGTTTACACCTGGTTTAGACCTGGTTTAGACCTGGTTTAGTCCTGGTTTAGACCTGGTTTAGACCTGGTTTAGTCCTGGTTTAGACCTGGTTTAGTCCTGGTTTAGACCTGGTTTAGTCCTGGTTTAGACCTGGTTTAGTCCTGGCTTTAGTCCTTGTTTTAGTTTTGGGCTTAACCTTAGTTTTGTTCCATTTAATCATGATTTTAGTCCCATCTAGTCCTGGTTTAGTCCTTGGTTTAGTCCTGATTTAGTCCTGGTTTAAGCCTGGTTTTGTTTATATTAGTCCCAGTGTAGTCTTGGTTTAGTCCTGACTTTAATCCTGGGTTTTGTTCTTGTCTGGTCCTAAAACACAAATAAATCACAGTTTTCTGCTGCTGTTGCCGCGGTGACGACAGCTCCTGCATTTGTCTAAAAGCGAGGGAACTGTTTTATTAAAAAGTGTCTCAGTGTCAGAGGTTAGTGCAAGTGTTTGTGAACAGAAACAGAAACAGAAACAGCTGCAGCTCATTACACTCCACCTGCTTCTACTGAGTCTACTGCTCACTTTCTATTCTCAACTTCTCTTGTGCAGTTTTTTGGTGATTTAGGGTTTTTTTTGTCCCGGACTCAGACTCCACTCTCCTCCAACAGCAGCAGTAACCTTTCCTGCTTCTTTTATTTAAAAAAAAAAGGTCAAACTGGACCAATTTTTCACCACAAAATACTAATACGTTACATTAAATAGAAGTTTAGAGCTTAAACTTTTATCTTTGGAGTTTACCGTTGTAGACTGTAGTGATCTCTAAACACCGCAACAACATTTATCCATGTTTCATTTGCTCCTGTTTCTCTATTTTTATCTTTTTTGAGCTGTTTCTCTGTAAAATAAGACATATTTCCAACAGAATAACCCATGTCCTTGGTTTATTTCCTTGTTCCTTCGTTGTTGACATCAGTGTCGACCAATGGGAGCGCTCCTTTTTACCTGAAGTGAGCTGTGATTGGACAAAATCCTGCTGTGGACTGATCATTCTCATCTATTAAAATCCTTCATATCCTTATAAAGACTAGATCACGTCTTAAGGTGATTCCTGACTTGGTTGAACACAGTGAGGTAGATCAGATTTACTCACTGTTCTGTGAGTGAGTCTGAGTCTGGCAGAGCTGCAGACGCTAATCCTCGATAATAAACCACAGATCTGTTTTAAACGACACACGTTTCTCATAAAATTAGTGCTGAAAACTCTGCTGCTGCTTGACGTCATGTTCCACTGGAGCCTGTAACGAACGCTCCATATGTCACGAAAAACACGAGGCTCAGATCCCTCCAGTACCTTCAACAACACTCAGTTTGAATCAGAATCTCAGGAGTAAAAGGATTAAGAAATGATGTCTGGACCAAACTGAACCTAGATGGGTTTTTTTGGTCTCTTTAACAACGACAAACAGAAGCCTTTAGTTGATTTATCCTCATTGTTTTCTGTTCTGTACAAAGTGTTAACCTGAACCCAGTAGTTTTGAGTTTGATTTCCAGAAGAAGGAATGTGAACAAATAAAATGACATCTGAATATTATTAAATAGACATTCAACAAATCATAAATCATAAATCATAAATCAGAAGCAGCAACTTTCTTATTCTTTGTTGTATGTCTGTCCAATTGCAGTTTATTCTATTTGTCCCACGTCCTGGAAATCAAGCTCAGACCAAGAGGGACCGGTCTAAATCTTTGTATAAATCACAAAAAGAATCGGGATAGCTGGCCAGCCTAGAATAGAGGAGGTCCATGTGACTGAATTACTCGTCGAGGCTTTAAATAGATCACTTTAGCATTTATCTAAACACCTGAACCATTACAGTTTACAGCTGGACCCCACTTTCCCAGAAGCAAAAAATATACTGTAAAACTGAAAAATAGAAATGAGTTAAAAGAATCTCAAAGTTAATAAAAGAACAGTTCCTCTTTTCTCGTCTGTATTTGTGTCATCTTAAACTGTGACTATATTTATGAGTTTACAATGACGTCTCTGTTCAAACTCACGTTGTAGATCCTTTTGTCAAATGAGTCACGAAGCAGTGGAGCCAATGAAGCACTGATCCTTTGTTGAACTGATAAAGAGTGAAGTCATGACTGAAGGAAACTCCGAGGAGACTCTGGAGTGTGTTTTTAAATCAGAAATCAGACGAGTGTTTCTGTCGTTAGCTGTGATCCTCCAGGAGCCAAAGACCTGCTCTAGATTCAGGAACCAGACGAATGGATTAAACAGGATTAAACCATTAAACTATAATCCATCATGAGACAGACCAGCAGCAACTATGAGATTAAATCTCCTAAAGTTTATTGTAACAGGAATCATCTGAAAAATGAGACGTGATCTAGTCTTTATAATGAAGGATTTATTTTTTTAAATAAAAGAAGCAGGAAAGGTTACTGCTGCTGGACCAGGACAAAAAAAATAAATTAGGACTAAACCAGGACTAAACCAGGACTAAACCAGGACTAAACCAGGATTAAACCAGGACTAAACCAGGTCTAAACCAGGACTAAACCAGGACTAAACCAGGTCTAAACCAGGACTAAACCAGGACTAAACCAGGACTAAACCAGGTCTAAAACCAGGTCTAAACCAGGTCTAAACCAGGACTAAACCAGGACTAAAAAAAGGACTAAACCAGGACTAAACCAGGTCTAAACCAGGTCTAAACCAGGACTAAACCAGGACTAAACCAGGTCTAAACCAGGACTAAACCAGGTCTAAACCAGGACTAAACCAGGTCTAAACCAGGACTAAACCAGGACTAAACCAGGACTAAACCAGGACTAAACCAGGACTAAACCAGGACTAAACCAGGTCTAAACCAGGACTAAACCAGGACTAAACCAGGTCTAAACCAGGACTAAACCAGGACTAAACCAGGACTAAACCAGGTCTAAACCAGGACTAAACCAGGACTAAACCAGGACTAAACCAGGACTAAAAAGGACTAAACCAGGTCTAAACCAGGTCTAAACCAGGACTAAACCAGGACTAAACCAGGACTAAACCAGGACTAAACCAGGTCTAAACCAGGTCTAAACCAGGACTAAACCAGGACTAAACCAGGACTAAACCAGGACTAAACCAGGACTAAACCAGGACTAAACCAGGTCTAAACCAGGACTAAACCAGGACTAAACCAGGACTAAACCAGGACTAAACCAGGACTAAACCAGCTCTAAACCAGGACTAAACCGGGACTAAACCAGGTCTAAACCAGGACTAAACCAGGACTAAACCAGGTCTAAACCAGGACTAAACCAGGACTAAACCAGGACTAAACCAGGTCTAAACCAGGTCTAAACCAGGTCTAAACCAGGACTAAACCAGGCCCTAAACCAGGACTAAACCAGGACTAAACCAGGTCTAAACCAGGTCTAAACCAGGTCTAAACCAGGACTAAACCAGGACTAAACCAGGTCTAAACCAGGACTAAACCAGGACTAAACCAGGTCTAAACCAGGTCTAAACCAGGACTAAACCAGGTCTAAACCAGGACTAAACCAGGACTAAACCAGGACTAAACCAGGACTAAACCAGGTCTAAACCAGGTCTAAACCAGGTCTAAACCAGGACTAAACCAGGTCTAAACCAGGTCTAAACCAGGACTAAACCAGGACTAAACCAGGTCTAAACCAGGTCTAAACCAGGACTAAACCAGGACTAAACCAGGACTAAACCAGGACTAAACCAGGTCTAAACCAGGACTAAACCAGGTCTAAACCAGGTCTAAACCAGGTCTAAACCAGGACTAAACCAGGACTAAACCAGGACTAAACCAGGTCTAAACCAGGTCTAAACCAGGACTAAACCAGGTCTAAACCAGGTCTAAACCAGGACTAAACCAGGACTAAACCAGGACTAAACCAGGTCTAAACCAGGACTAAACCAGGTCTAAACCAGGACTAAACCAGGACTAAAACCAGGACTAAACCAGGTCTAAACCAGGTCTAAACCAGGACTAAACCAGGTCTAAACCAGGTCTAAACCAGGACTAAACCAGGACTAAACCAGGACTAAACCAGGTCTAAACCAGGACTAAACCAGGACTAAACCAGGTCTAAACCAGGACTAAACCAGGACTAAACCAGGTCTAAACCAGGACTAAACCAGGACTAAACCAGGTCTAAACCAGGACTAAACCAGGACTAAACCAGGACTAAACCAGGACTAAACCAGGTCTAAACCAGGACTAAACCAGGACTAAACCAGGTCTAAACCAGGACTAAACCAGGACTAAACCAGGACTAAACCAGGTCTAAACCAGGTCTAAACCAGGTCTAAACCAGGACTAAACCAGGACAAAAAACTAAACCAGGACTAAACCAGGTCTAAACCAGGTCTAAACCAGGACTAAACCAGGACTAAACCAGGACTAAACCAGGATTAAACCAGGACTAAACCAGGTCTAAACCAGGACTAAACCAGGACTAAACCAGGTCTAAACCAGGACTAAACCAGGACTAAACCAGGACTAAACCAGGTCTAAACCAGGTCTAAACCAGGTCTAAACCAGGACTAAACCAGGACAAAAAAAATAAATTAGGACTAAACCAGGTCTAAACCAGGTCTAAACCAGGACTAAACCAGGACTAAACCAGGACTAAACCAGGTCTAAACCAGGTCTAAACCAGGTCTAAACCAGGACTAAACCAGGACTAAACCAGGACTAAACCAGGACTAAACCAGGACTAAACCAGGACTAAACCAGGTCTAAACCAGGACTAAACCAGGACTAAACCAGGACTAAACCAGGACTAAACCAGGACTAAACCAGGTCTAAACCAGGACTAAACCAGGACTAAACCAGGACTAAACCAGGTCTAAACCAGGTCTAAACCAGGACTAAACCAGGACTAAACCAGGTCTAAACCAGGACTAAACCAGGACTAAACCAGGACTAAACCAGGTCTAAACCAGGTCTAAACCAGGTCTAAACCAGGACTAAACCAGGTCTAAACCAGGTCTAAACCAGGTCTAAACCAGGTCTAAACCAGGTCTAAACCAGGACTAAAACCAGGTCTAAACCAGGACTAAACCAGGACTAAACCAGGTCTAAACCAGGTCTAAACCAGGTCTAAACCAGGTCTAAACCAGGTCTAAACCAGGACTAAACCAGGTCTAAACCAGGTCTAAACCAGGACTAAACCAGGACTAAACCAGGTCTAAACCAGGTCTAAACCAGGACTAAACCAGGTCTAAACCAGGACTAAACCAGGACTAAACCAGGTCTAAACCAGGACTAAACCAGGTCTAAACCAGGTCTAAACCAGGTCTAAACCAGGTCTAAACCAGGTCTAAACCAGGACTAAACCAGGTCTAAACCAGGTCTAAACCAGGACTAAACCAGGTCTAAACCAGGTCTAAACCAGGTCTAAACCAGGACTAAACCAGGTCTAAACCAGGTCTAAACCAGGTCTAAACCAGGTCTAAACCAGGTCTAAACCAGGTCTAAACCAGGTCTAAACCAGGTCTAAACCAGGTCTAAACCAGGACTAAACCAGGTCTAAACCAGGACTAAACCAGGACTAAACCAGGACTAAACCAGGACTAAACCAGGACTAAACCAGGACTAAACCAGGTCTAAACCAGGTCTAAACCAGGTCTAAACCAGGTCTAAACCAGGTCTAAACCAGGTCTAAACCAGGACTAAACCAGGACTAAACCAGGTCTAAACCAGGTCTAAACCAGGTCTAAACCAGGTCTAAACCAGGTCTAAACCAGGACTAAACCAGGACTAAACCAGGACTAAACCAGGTCTAAACCAGGTCTAAACCAGGTCTAAACCAGGTCTAAACCAGGTCTAAACCAGGTCTAAACCAGGTCTAAACCAGGTCTAAACCAGGTCTAAACCAGGTCTAAACCAGGACTAAACCAGGACTAAACCAGGTCTAAACCAGGTCTAAACCAGGTCTAAACCAGGTCTAAACCAGGACTAAACCAGGTCTAAACCAGGTCTAAACCAGGTCTAAACCAGGTCTAAACCAGGTCTAAACCAGGTCTGAACCAGGTCTAAACCAGGACTAAACCAGGTCTAAACCAGGTCTGAACCAGGTCTAAACCAGGACTAAACCAGGTCTAAACCAGGTCTAAACCAGGTCTAAACCAGGTCTAAACCAGGTCTAAACCAGGTCTAAACCAGGTCTAAACCAGGTCTGAACCAGGTCTAAACCAGGTCTAAACCAGGACTAAACCAGGTCTAAACCAGGTCTAAACCAGGTCTAAACCAGATCTAAACCAGGACTAAACCAGGTCTGGAGCGGTTCCTTGAAGGCAGACCTGTGATGGGGATGAGGACCCAGGGGACCTGCTCCTCCTCTTCTTCACAGACTGGTGCAGCTCTCCTCGGTCTCCGGTCCCAGTCCCGGTCCCGGTCTCTGAGGCCTGGTCTGTGCTGGTTTAAGTCCCCGCTGTGGGAGCTGGGACTGAAGCCCTCGGAGCTGCTCACGCTGCCCGCCGTCTGCTCCTTCAACAACAGAAGACAGGTCAGGGGTGAGAGGTCAGGGGTGAGAGGTCAGGGGTGAGATGGATGGATTTCAACAGGTTTTAGATGGATTTTGAACAAGTTTTGCTCTGGTCCAGTTATGATGCCCATTGTCAAGGCTTTCGGAGGTGCACACAGGGGTCAGCCTTCTCTCCACACGTGCATCAGTGACCCCTGACCCCTGACCCAGTTCATCCTGACGACTGCAGACTGGGAACACCCCACAAATCCTTACGCTGCTTCTAACACATCAACTTTGAGCCAAACATGGAGTCCTGGGACGCCTGAAGATTGTCCGTGATGTGTTTTTACCTCGAGCTCGTCCTGTTTGCGCAGGTCGATGTCACAGTTGGTGGGCAGCCCCAGTTTGAGGGCCAGCCTGTCGAACGGAGACGCCTCCCTGCGCCCGTCCTCCCTCGGCTCCGACGCACTGCTCGCCTTCTGGTTCAGATCTCGCGCAGAAAAAGAAAAAACAAACATTAAAATCCAGAAACGGATAAAAACACGCGTCAAAGAAAGTGTCCTTCTCACTCGTCAGAAGAGCGAGGAGTTTCGAAGCCAACTCGGATCCTTCTTCTCTTAAATCTGTGTCCTTCAACCCGACCGAGCCAATCAGAGACATCAGAGAGCTCGGGGAGGCGGGCACTTCGGCTGAAAACACAGAAAATCACCTCAAAATATCACCAAATATAAATAAAAACACTTGTCTTTGTTGAGCAGGAGCCAGAGGAGAGGCTTTTTCTTCTGAGTTGACTTTGTGAAGCCTGCTTTTATACGTTCTCCACTTGTTTCTGTCTCTGTTCTCAAGGGTAAGGTCAAATCCACTGCAGACAATACAACATTTATCAAACACTACATTTAAACCATTATCAACGCCGTAACTCACTTTTTTTTTTTAGTTTACATTCCTTCAGTCTTAGTCCGACATTGAACAAATGAGAAAACAGTACTGGACTGCACTGGTATCTGGCACCAAGACGTTAGAGGTTTTAGATGGATTTAAACAGGTTTAAGATGGATTTGACCAGGTTTTAGTTGGATTTGACCAGGTTTTAGTTGGATTTGACCATGTTTTAGACGGATTTGACCATGTTTTAGATGGATTTGACCAGGTTTTAGTTGGATTTGACCATGTTTTAGACGGATTTGACCATGTTTTAGACGGATTTGACCATGTTTTAGATGGATTTGACCATGTTTTAGACGGATTTGACCATGTTTTAGACGGATTTGACCATGTTTTAGACGGATTTGACCATGTTTTAGTTGGATTTGACCAGGTTTTAGTTGGATTTGACCAGGTTTTAGACGGATTTGACCATGTTTTAGTTGGATTTGACCATGTTTTAGTTGGATTTGACCAGGTTTTAGTTGGATTTGACCATGTTTTAGATGGATTTGACCAGGTTTTAGATGGATTTGACCATGTTTTAGATGGATTTGACCATGTTTTAGATGGATTTGACCATGTTTTAGATGGATTTGACCAGGTTTTAGATGGACTTGACCAGGTTTTAGATGGACTTGACCAGGTTTTAGATGGACTTGACCAGGTTTTAAATGGATTTAACAAGGTTTAAGTTCGACACCAAAATATTTATGCGCAGAATAATTGTGCAAATACAGCAAGTACAGTTTAACAAATAGTTAAATGAGAAATGTCACGACCAATATAAAAGAAGTAAAAGGGTTAGGGTTTGTTTGTTTAAAGAGTTACAGATTGTTTCAAACACCAGGTTTTAAAGTCTGACTGAGGCAATACGTTCTCTACAAACATGAAACCAGACGGACAGTGGTGGCAGGTGATTAATGGAGATGCTCACCTGGAGTCTGGTTTACAGCGTCCTGCGATGCCTTCAGGCGCTTCAGTTCCTGCGATGCCTTCAGGTGCTTGAGGGTCCTCTCTGCGGTCTCCTGCTCCAGCCTCCTCTTCCTGGTCCCGGTCTTGGTCCCGGCGGCGGATCTCTCGCTCTGCAGCTCGATCTCGGCGCTCCTCTTACAGGCGAACACCAGATCGATGAGCTGCTGCACCTGGAGCACGGACACGGCTTTAACGCGGGTTATTTTACGTTTTATCATCCGTACACTTCATCTCCTCAAAAGAGACACTGTCCTGACAAACACGTGTCAGTGAGAGACACCGACAACAGGAACTAGATCAGTCCTGCTGTGGTTAACTCGTCCTGTGGTGTTTTAGATGGATTTAAACAGCTTTGTGTTGGATTTTTATTGGAACGATATGGATTTCCATTGGTTTCATTTGGATTTTCATTGGTTTTAATTTCATTGGATTTTTATTGGTTTGAGATAAATTTAAACAAGTTTAGACAGATTTGAAAAGGTTCTATTCGGATTTTCATTGGTTTTAGTTGGATTTTCATTAGTTTTAGTTGGATTTTCATTAGTTTGGGAATGATTTAAAGAGGTTTTAGTCGAATCTGAACAGGTTTTAGTTAAA
This sequence comes from Rhyacichthys aspro, assembly GCA_036850595.1. Taxonomy (NCBI): domain Eukaryota; kingdom Metazoa; phylum Chordata; class Actinopteri; order Gobiiformes; family Rhyacichthyidae; genus Rhyacichthys; species Rhyacichthys aspro. The sequence continues at coordinate 23,798,216 of CM072157.1, read as the reverse complement.
TTTTAATAGGTTTTAATCAGATGTGAACAGGTTTTAGTCAGATTTGAACAGGTTTTAGTCAGATTTGAACAGGTTTTAGTCAGATTTGAACAGGTTTCAGTCAGAGTTGAACAGGTTTCAGTCAGATTTGAGCAGGTTTTAGTAAGATTTCAACAGGTTTTAGTCCTATTTGAACAGGTTTCAGTCCTATTTGATCAGGTTTTAGTCCGGTTTTCAGGTTTTCTCAGGTTTCAGTTTGAGCAGGTTTTAGTCCTGGGTTTCAGTCCTATTTGATCAGGTTTTAGTCAGGTTTGAGCAGGTTTTAGTCAGGTTTGAGCAGGTTTCAGTCCTATTTGAGCAGGTTTTAGTCAGGTTTGAGCAGGTTTCAGTCCTATTTGAGCAGGTTTTAGTCAGGTTTGAGCAGGTTTCAGTCCTATTTGAGCAGGTTTTAGTCAGGTTTAGTCAGTCACTGGACGTCCATAATCCTTTACCTTCTGGTTACTCTGCTGCGCCTCTGCCTCTCGTGCTGCTGATGTCCTTATGGTTCTCGGGTCCGGGTCTTGGTTCTCTTCTTTGGGACAGAGCGTCTGCACCATCTGCCTGACCCGGGACAGCAGCAGCAGGTACAGGGCCGGCTCGTACAGGTAGGAGCGCAGGTAGGTGTCCATGTTGAGTCTGTGGTGTTTGGGAACAGGAAACATCTTCGTCCCCTGCTCCAGTTCCCCGTCGTACTGTCCCATCGGGTACGGACGCAACTGAGAAGACACAAAACAGGTTTAAGAGGGTTTAGATGGACTTCAACAGGTTTTAGTTGGGTATAAACAGGTTTTAGCTGAATCTGAACAGGTTTTAGTTGGATTTCATCTGGTTCTAATTGGATTTGAACAGCTTTCTGTCGAATACGAAAGGTTTTAGTCAGCTTTAAACAATTATAAGTTACTTCTGAACAAGTTTTGGTTGGACTTTGTCCAGCTGTACTTGAACAGGTTTTACTTGGATTTGCGTGCGTACCGTCCCGTCTCTGATCCCTGAGAGGTAATCCCGGGCCTGCTGCTCCACTCCAGATGACAGTTCTGGAGGAGGGTTGGCTCGGGCTTTGATCAGAGCGAAGTGCAGAGCCGGGACGAACCGGTCCAGACCGGACATGACGGACTCGACCGAGACCGAGTCAGAGCTGGCCTCGGGGGGGCCTGCAGGGAGGGACAAGACCGGGTTTAGACCGGGTTTAGATTCGTTCTATTACACTATATAAACAGGGCTTAAACTGAGTTTTTTAATCCTATTTCAGTAATATAATTCACTTATCAACAAGGAAATTATAACAGATAAGTATTGGGTTAATCCAGAAATAAAGGCACAGACTGACTTTGAGATATTTATAAATTGGGAAAAACACATTTCTGAGACTCTACTCAAAGTATCTGAACTACATTTCACCAGAAATCACACTTTAACAGAACAATGTGGAAAAAGGTCCTCAAACCCATCAGTAGCTACTGGACAAAAACGGGCTGATACAGAAGTGTCCACGTTTTAGTTGGATTTAAACAGAAAATAATTCCCAGTGGAAGTGTGTGGACTCACTGGGTCTGGTCTCTCTGGTCTCTCTGGTCTCTCTGGTCTCAGGGAAAACAAACAGAGCCTGCAGACTCCGTCTCCAGGTCTCACCTCGCTCTGAAACAAACACAAGATAAATGTCCTCAGTGTTGTTACAGTCGGGCTTTACCAGGTTTTTAGTTGGATTTAAACAAGTTTTATAGTTATTTAAAGAGGTTTTAGTCATATTTAAACAGAAATTATCCAGATTTGAAAAGGTTTAGTTAGATTTAAACAGGTTTTAGATGGATTTGAACATACTGAAGTTGAATTTTAACAGGTTTTATTTGGATCTAGTTGGACCTGGCGGGAAACGGGTTGAAAATTGAGGTCTTTTTAATTTTCCGCAGCCACAGAAGCAGCGGTGATCAGAAACACACTAGACTCCTGCCATAGATCAGATTTTATTAAAGCTATGTGTGGTTATATTTAACAGTTAACAACTGTCTGAGACTCATCAAAGAGTCCAGAGGTGTTTCAGTGAGAGACAGAGTGAACAAGAATGTTTGGTGTTGGGGGATTATGAGCCAATATAACGTGACGTTCTTTATCTCTTTATAATGTCACCCTGATCACTCCTCTGTTTTTAAGTCCTTATTAAGAGACCTGAAAGGTTTTTATATTAGTTATAAACATAAAGGTTACCGTGGGGTAAAGCCATCTGAACACTGGACAAAAGGAACAGGAATCCTCTCTCTGTGAGTGGCGCCACCAAAACCTGCCACAACACAGTACAAAATACTCATCTGTATCATTCTCATAATAAAGTCTGAGATGAAACAAAAGGACACTCACGACTCTGTTTGTCTCCAGCTCCTGCAGCAGTTTAGAGACGCTCGTGTTCGAGCGGTTCCTGTCCACGACCTCCAGGAGACTGCAGCAGTGACCGTCTTTAACAACTGCTCCAACACAGGACAAGACAAAAAACTGCTTTAGATTCAGTTATATTCAAACAGGAAAGACATTTTACCTTTAATACAACATTTAGCCTTAATGACGAAAGCAATATTCATGGTCATTCAGCCTTGATTTAAAGAAACGCTAATGTCAAACCTGGCTCCATTCCTTTAAACCGTTTTTAACAGGTTTTAGTTGGATTTGAACAGGTTTTAGGTGAATTTGACCTAACATCAAACCTGAATCCATTCTCTCCAAATCAGTTTGAGAACAGCAACATAAAGATTTACAAATTTCAATTAAAATATGAACAAACTCTTAAAAGTTCAAAAATTCAGAAACTTTATTGTCCAATGAAACCATGAACACAGCATGACTCTTTAATTCCCCAAAGACACATTTATTATCTGCATTTAAAGGAATTTTGAAGCACTTTTAAACTAGGATTGTGTTTGGTAGTAAACTGGTGTAAAGTTAATGATAGAGGTCATTGGGGCAAGGAACAAGGTGAATTTAAATAAATAAAATAAGAAATCCTGGGTGTTCAAACCTGCAAACACACTGGACACCTCATTTCTGAAAGATATTGCATATTTTGTGTTTTCTTCTGTTTCTTCTGAGCTTCTTACAACAAAAAGAGCAAATACATAAAAAATATTTTTAAAAATGAAATAAAAAATACAATTTATATCTATGGTTAAGTCTGAAGTTGGAAAGGTTTGATGCGGTGAAAGTGAAAATAATGTCAGTCTGATGGTAATTAAATAGAGTTTTAAGTCTGGGTTATTCTGTCGTCACCTTCTCTGCTGCTGTTGTTGTAAAGGCTGTAACAGAATAAACTCGAGGGCAGTCGTCTCGTCGCCTGCTCCAGCCTCATCAGCCATTTCATCTCCAGCTTCTCAGGACTAAACAAAATATAAAAAACACATTCATTCAAGGCATTCCCAGCTCTTTGTGTGTTTTTGTTTTCTCTTTACGTTCCATTTGTGAACGTAAATGTTTGTTTTTCTTCTTTGTTCAAAAAAAAGAAAAAAATCCAATAAAAATGTTCTGACAAGGATCTGTTGGAAGTCACATCAATACTGCTTTTTCTATGCTTTTATGTTATAATAAATGGTATATAGCATTTCCAATAGAAAAAGTGTTTTGTTTTTTGCCCTATGCTCTTTCATTAAGCCAATACATATCCATTTTCTCAGAGAACAACCTGCAGATTTTACAAAAGTCTGGGGAAATAAAAAAAGCCTCTGTTATCTCCAGAGTCTGTGTTGTGAGAAGCTGATAAATGCATCTTTGTTTAATGTGGCAGTGAATTAAGGCCAGTGTAAAAAGGACTGGACTCACAGTTTGTGCGGCAGAAACGGAGGAGAGGAAGATCGAAGTGAAATCTGGAAGAGCACTTTGTTGTCTTTGACCAAATCCCCGCTCCACACTGTGTACTGAGGGCGCTCTGTGAGGACGAGGAACGCACATCAACACAACTCAAAACAGAAACAGAGTCTTAATGAGGTTTGAATTAGAGCTTTAGTGGTTTTGCACAAAGCTGGATCTGATATATTATAATAGTTGGTTTTTTTGGCTTTCAGGAATCATATGAGGAGGAGAAAGAAGAATTTACATAAAATACGATTATTAAAGCAATGTAAAAGCTCACCTTGACTTCTCTCTGCTGATTGGCTGTTCAACCTGTCAATCACAGCCCACAACACAAGTTTTACATCACTATTTCTTTGTTTATATCATCTCCAAAGCCTCAAACAGCTGCTGAAACGGTTAAAGCTGGTACCTGACAGGAGCCAGAGGTTTGTTTGGAAGTGGAGCGTCTTTCCCTTTGAACTGGAAGGACACCACAGCGTAAGGACAGATCTGCCTCGGACGCTGCCGCAGCTCGTCGAACGAATACTCGTAGAAATAATGCTGAAAAAATAGAAGAAGAAGACATTATTACGGCTCGAAAACTGGTGGATCTTTCCAGGTTTTTCGGGAGACCCACCTGCGTGAGTTCGAAAGCTCGGTACGACATCAACGACGTGACTTTACTGATGTTTTTGGACAAATGTGAGTCGAACCGAGGCGTAGGGTCCAGGAGGTTCTTCATGTTTTCATAGATGCTCTTCACCTTCCCCTGAGACAGACAAACACAGCGTCTGAGTAAACCATCGGACCGCTGCTGGACGCTGAGGGACCTGGATGAGTTTACCTTCATGACTTTGCAGATGAGGATTTCTCCGGTGGCTCCAGGAGTGAAGGAGTTCATCTGCAGCAGGTCAGAGAAACGGGACAGGTACACACCTGAACAAACAGCAAAGAGACAGAGGCATAAAGAGACACATTCATCCAAAAAAACTAAACATTATACACTAAAATACATTATTATAAAGGATATTTTTTATGTTTTAGGGTCACATTTAAACTGTGGATTATTTTTGAATGCTTACATGTTTTGAATAAGAACTGTTTTATGTTTTTAGTTTGGTTCTAGTGAATAAGGAGGTAATGTCTGCACAAAGGCTAGTTCAAGTTTAACTTTGATGAACAGCTGGCAGCATCTTGTCAGATCAGTGTGGAGCTTGAAACAAAAAATGTAATAAAAAAATTTGATAAAAATAAATAAATAAATGCAATTTCATGTTTAACTCTGATGAAAACCCTGCAGTGTCCTGTCAGATCAGCATGGAGCTTGAAAATAAATAAATAAAATAAGATAAAATACATAAATAAAATAAAAATACATACAAATAAATAAAAATTTCAAGTTTAACACTGATGAACAATCTGCAGTGTAATTAAATAAATGAAATCAAAAATAAATAAATAAATTAATAAATAAATACAATTTCAATTTTGACACCGCTGATCAAAACCTATAACTACTCATTTTTTTTCGATACAAGCTTCTTTGGACTGGCCCAGACAAATGAGGATTGGTTGGTTAAACTGAACATAACCTTTAAAGTCTTACCTTTGGAGGGGTTTCCGAGGACAGTGAGCCAGCTCTGAGCAACGAACAGGCCTTTCTCACACAGCGTCTGCAGCTACAACAGCACACCTTCAGGTTTACACAGGTTTACTCTCACACATACTCTCTATAGTATTTCAGCCAGAAACATTACCTTTGAGGAGTCGCTCAGCAGGAAACAGTAGCTCTCCTCCAGCTCTTTGTCCGTTCTGCCGTCAGCCTTCATCTCTTTACGCTTCTCCACAAACTGAAACAACAACATATGAGCTATTTCTCTTGCTGCTCTACGACAGATGCAAAATCATGTCTGTATTAACTCTATATTAATAATAACATGTCTGGATAGGCCCCGCTCCAGTCTGATTGTTGTATTTCTCCAGTTCAACTGTAAAATGAGTATGTAAAATCCATTACATTTTTGGTTTTAAGTTGTCAACATGTTTACAACAGATTTACTTACATACAATACGTAATGGGGGTTAAAATTTGTGCAAAATAAGTTTCCTCATCTTGTGTCGAATTAACCCAAATAATGAAATGTTTCTTTTTTACTGAGGAAAACTGTTTATCATATTGATCCAAGGCTGAACAAAGCTAGAGGCTTAAGCTCAATTCAACTTGAGTTTGAAGTAATATCTTTGTATTTTGTGGAGATAAATTTACTTTTTTGATCAAATAAAAGCAGTAGGTCATAGAGTTGTTGTGGAAGATGAAGGGAAGCATAAGAAAAATAGACTCGTTTGCTTTCATTCTAAAAAAGATGATGGTTTAGCTTTATTTCCTCTGAAAGCAGTGACGGTGGTTCACCTCCTTCTCGAGCTGCTCGCTGTGGACGAGCCGCGGTCCGCTGTAGGTGAAGCAGCCGGACGACGCTGGGTCTAAATACCCCGACGTGAGGATGGTCAGCATGTCCTCGTACTCTCTGGACTCACAGGAGAGCGGCTGGAACAGAGCTGGGGACAGAACAGAGGGGTAGGTTAGCTTTAGTCTGAGACCTGTCCCAGGAGTTCAGAGGGAGACAGCTGCTGCAGGAGAGGTTTTATCCTCCAGAGAGTCCAGCATCATTAGAGACAGAGAACAAAGGCCTCTTCAACTCCAATCCTTTAACATAATCCACTCATTAATTTCACTACATATTGACCAATATTGGCACAAATATACTTCACAAATACAATTTTTACAGAATATTTATGAAAAGTTATCAATCCCAGGTGGGTTTTACCACAGCATATGTCTCTGTTAGTCTTTGGTACTGAGAAATAGTGACTACAAATGTACTTTTTAAAAAGCTGTCAGAGCATTTTTTTTTTCTTATAAATGAGTAATTCTGAAAGTATCAGAAATGACCCTGCCACATCTCTGTTTTGAAAGAGAACCTTTTGTTGATAAAAAAATAACGACATCATCACAAATGATTCTGAGACAAAAGTCAGACAATTGGTTTGAGGCTTGCTGCAGTGATTGGTGTTTGCTGGAACATTTTTTTACACTCCAAAACACTAAAACGCCCATTAAACTAAAGAACTACATCCATAGTGTTGCTGTGGACAGAAAGCACATGTACAGCCCGGATGTAAACAAACCCAAAAAGAAGCTAAACCACTTTCCTAACTCCTGATACCACACTTGCAGGAAATAAAACGATTTAGGTGAAATTAAAAGTACTTGTGATAAACATTAACACATTACGTGCACAAATGTCACTGTTTCTGTTATATCTGTAAAAGAAAAGGAGTTAAACGGTGAACAGATTTAGCTTGCTGCTAAGTGCTAACTATTCCTGCCCACATTTTTACAGTTTTGGTCCATTTTTAAGCAAGAAATATGTCAAGCATGAGTTTAAGTGTGAGAGGGTAATTTAGAGGAGTGTAGGAAGGAATTGTCACCGAAATAAAACAATTCCTTTTTAGATACCAAACAACAAATGAGTATCTAATGGTGATACTTGACAACTTAATGGAAATGGACGTAAATGCATTCTTTAGGGAAACTTACCTTTAGTTTAAAGGATAAATCAACCAGATTAAGTGGAGTATACTGTCATTAAACGGAAACTACATTCTTCTTACCTAGTTTTTCCTTGGTTTTCCTCGGAATATGGAATTTCTGCGTCCCTACAGGCATGTGGCGCTGATGAACCACCGGCGGAGCAGAGTGTCTCCGGTCCATGATACTTTCCGTGAATCTGTCCGGACCTCCGTGGTTCTCTCGGCCCGTGTGGACCAGCACTACCTCCGGGTCGTGGTGCTGTGGGGTTTGGCCGCTGAAAAGGGCGGCAGTGGCGGTCTGTCTCCGCGGACGGGCTGCCTCTCTCGGGGGCACACCGTCGCCCATCGCCCTCAGCGGACACACGTCTCTGCGCTGACCGGCCGAGGCTCACTGCTCGAGGGATACTTCCACCGCGAAGACCCCGCTGTTTTCCAACGGTGCCAGTGCTCAGGGGCTTTTAAAGCAGCCTCTGGAAGAAAACATGATGCTCTCTGTGTCTCTTCCGTGTGAGAACAGTCTTCTTTGCCGCGGTTTGACTGTGGACAGACTTAACGCTGCTGCACCGCCATCTTGTGGCGCGGGAAACTCGACCGTTAGCCGCTGTAACTGAGCTCTCTGTATTTATACGATTATAGTCATTATTCCAAACTTAGACTTAACAAAAAATGACATTATTTTGACACTCTCAGGAAAGAAAAGAAGTTTGAACTGGACTTAACCGAACCCTTAACCTGAAGAACCTAACCCACTGAGCTAACAAACTGCACACCTGCTCCACCACAGTTTGATACCTGTTTGAATCAATTAAATTCAACTAAAACCAGTTCAAATCGAGTTTAAAGTTGTCCAAATCCAACTAAAACCTGTTTAAATCCAATAAGACCAGTTAAAATCCAACTAAAGCCTGTTTAATCTGACTAAAACATGCTAAAATTCAGCTAAAATCCTTGTTAGAGTCCAACTAAACATCTACTAGTTCAACTAAAACCTGTTCAAATCCAAGTAGGACTCCTCCAATCTAACTAAGTCTCGTCCAAATCCAACTGACTAATCCAAATTCAAATAAAACCATTTCAAATCTAACTAAAACTTGTTCAAGTTCAATTAAAACCTGTTCAGATTCACCTGAAACCAGAAAGTAATTTTCTAATTGAAAGTGGAGAGGCAGGGACATCCTGACTGAGCTTTAAAACTATTCATTTTGTTATTTTACCATTGTGAAATATAGTGAGGTAGCTATATAAAGCAGAATACTTTACTTTAAAGCTATTTTGCAAACTTTACTAACCCAACAACACTAGAAAATTTGTTTTTATTTTCAGGCAGTTTCCAGGACCCCCTCTGCACTCTGAGGACCCTGGATGTCCGTATTAGCTCCGAGGCTAAGGCTAACACAAACGATCCGAAATTTAGGCGTTTAAATCACCATTTCGGGGCGAAACTGAGTCAAACATGTCAGAAGTGGAGGTAAAAGAGGATACAGACCCGTGGGATACTTTGGAGCTCGGTCACGGGTGAGTTTAGAGCCGTAAGAAGGTGCTTTAATGAGAAAAGCCCCGCATTTCCCGATGCCCATGCAAATAACGTCTCATTGAGCTTTTATCACTGTTATTATCAGACACATTTTGGATTTAAAGCGCTACCCAATGTGTAATTTGGACCTGTAACCTATAATTATAAATTCGGCATGCGTATAATGAATATAAAATATTACATAGTGCAGCAATTAGATGTTTATTTTCTAATGGGAATTAAAGCAGAATGAAGTGTATTGGCATGTGCTGTCACTGTCACAACAATGCACTTATGTACGGAAGATTTTTTTAAATGAACTCTAAAAAATATGCCAATTGTGAAATAAATGACTTTTAAACTCAGTTAGTGTATTTTGCTTTGTTCATAAAGACAGAAAGCAAGAGCATGGTACATATCTTTATCCAAATCTACAATGAAAACAGATAGATTATTGTTATTAATCCCAAAATTTAGGGACCTCAGTTCTGCGTTCGGCCATGATTACAATACATTTCTTACAAATATCACGTCCTCTCTGGGTTCCATTTTCCATTTTGACATAATGGAAAATATAGTTGTGACTGATGTGATTTTACTCAATGGACTTTTGACTGTTACTGGACTCATCTTGTTTATTGTTGATGTGTCTCAGTGAAACGAAGGGCTCAGATCCTCAGGAGAAACTGCACAGTCAGATCACAGCAGAGAGCAAAGGTCAGTATTAAATGCAGCTTGATTCAAAATCATTCTTTTTCTTCTATTTTATAGTCAAATAACAGCGGTTTTAATTACAATTTTTGTTATTATTCTATCACCTCATCCACACTGATTTTGGATTAAACCCAATGTTGTCTTTTTCGTTCCTGCAGATGTCTCTTATGTTAAAGAGGAATCAGAGTTCATTAAACAAGAGGACGATGACTTCCCTTTCACTATCGTCACTGTGAAAATCGGAGAAGGCGGCACAGTCGTGGAAACAAAAGGAGACGACTTTGACCTCGAACCCGGCTTCAGCTCAGACCCACAGAGACATTCACTGTCGGACAACGATGATGGAACAATGGACTCTACTGAAACGGACGACTCTGAAGACTGGGCTGAAAACGGTAACTCTCCAGAGAACACTTCCGTTAAACAAGTGGAAGTTAACAAAGACAGACTTTTCAGCTGCTCAATTTGTAACAGGGTTTTCCCGCTCAAACAAAGCCTTCAGATGCACATGAGAATCCACACGGGCGAGCGACCTTACAGGTGTCCACTTTGTGACAAGACTTTTACTCAGAAAGGTAATTTAAATGCTCATTTTATAACTCACACAGGAGAGAAACCCTTCAGCTGCTCGGTTTGTGCCAAAGCTTTTACACAGAAGAGTAATTTAAAGTCTCACATGAGGACTCACACTGGAGAGAAACCCTTCATCTGTTCCGTTTGTGGGAGGAATTTTCCACACAAACAGCACCTCACTTCGCATTTACAAACCCACACCAGAGATAAACCCTTCAGCTGTTCAGTTTGTAACGTATCTTACTCCAGGAAAAGTAACTATGTGAGGCATATGAAAACTCACACGGGAGAAAAACGGTTCAGTTGTTCAGAATGTGGAGCACGATTTAACCTAAAACAGACTTTGGATCGTCACGTCCGAAGTCACATGGGTGAGAAGGCGTTCAGCTGTCCCTTCTGCGAGAAAGGCTTCACCCGAGAGGACAGTCTGAATTCACATATGGCTCTTCACACGGGAGGAGAACCGAGTAAAAGAGGATTCAGACCGTTCAGTTGTCCAGAATGTGGTGCAAGATTCAGCGAAAAGCAGAGTTTACAGCGTCACATGGGGCTTCACAGCACTAACAGGCCTTTCAGCTGCTCAGTTTGTAAAAAAGGGTTTAGTAAAAAGGTGACGTATGAAGCTCATATGAGGATCCACTCTGGAGAAAGGCCCTACAGCTGCACAGTCTGTGGGAAAACCTTCACACATGATCCAAACCTTAGGGCACACATGAAAACTCACACAGGAGAGAAGCCCTTCAGCTGTTCAGTCTGTGACAAAGGGTTTACACGGAAGATTTATCTAGAGCGGCACCTGAAGACACACTCGAATGAGGACAGTGCTAGTGTTGGAGATTGAATTTAGGTTTAAAAAAGAATTTATACTGAAACAATTTTACTCAATATATTTACACTGCACTTTAAACCAGACTGGATTAGATTCAAACTCAGCAGAAAATGAACTGAACTGAAGAAAGTGAAGAGAATTAAAACATGTACTAATAGAGAAACTGACAAAGTTTGTTATTCAGAGAAAAAATAATAGTGTGAATTTTGTAATTAGTGAAAATTAACGCAGATTTGTCTAAAATGGAACATTAAACTTTGTCAACACATTAAACAGAAGATAAGCAAGACATTTTAGACTTAAATGGCACAACCCGATGTTCTTTTTTTGTCCCTGTCTCATACTCTCCTCCAAAATCAGTCTAGGGACCTCTCCTGCTTCTCTTTTATTAAAAAATAAAACCAGACCAGTTTCTCCTCCAAAATACTAATCCATTTGACCAAACTGAAGTTTAGAGTTGACTGTAAACCTTTAGCTCCAACTTCAGCGTCAGGACGACAATTACCTCCTCTTCATTAAACATTACGTGATTGAAGCAAATATTTATCCCTGTTTCATGTTGCCTCCCTTTTCTCCGTTTTGTGCTGTTTCTCTGTAAAAAGACATATTTAACGCTCCTTTTTCCTGAAGCGTGCTGTGATTGGACAAAGCTCTCATTCAGGACTGAATATTCTCATATATAATATAATAATGTGTACTAGTTTTAGAAAATAGTTTAAGAGCATGCTTTTCCTGAAAACCCTAAAACTCTGCAAAGACCCTCTTTTTCACTGTTGCCTTAATCTCCTTATTATTCCTCTGTATAAATTTATATAAATCAAGTGTAGATGCCAAATATTACCAGATTTTTATAGTTTGTTAAATACTGAAAGGCTGAATTTAAAGTATTGAAAAGATATTCTGTTTTTTTTTTACTATGCTGCATTATTGATGTAATCATTGTCAAGAGGTTTTGTCAGATTGTGTCTTAACAAGCTCTGAACTAACACTCACAGTTTTTACATGTTATACTTTTGAAATTATGTCATTTATTATTTTATCAAACTGTAATAAATGACCACAATGAGAAGTGTGAGTTGTATTGAATAAACACAGGTATAAAAAAAAAGGCCAAGTATTTTTACATTTAGAAGTCTGCTGTTATATTTTAATTATACGTTTACTTTAAACCTTTAACATTAATTACATTTGCTGTAATGCTGACAGTAGAGGCAACAGTGGGAAAAAAACAGTTGAAAGTGTAAAGCTGACTATTTGAAAATATTAGATATATAACAAACATAAGTGAACAGGTTTTAGTTGGACATGAACAGGTTTTAGTTGGACATGAACAGGTTTTAGTTGCATATGACTTGGCAAACTTAGAACTTTTCTGAAACACTAATAAACCTAAAAAAAATGAAGTTATAATTGAAACAAAAAAAGGTTTGTTCGTAACTATTATGACCATATTTATTAATTTATTTACTTCGCTGAGATGACGCCGGCCGTTGCCATGGTAACGCTAAGCTAATTACGTGATTTAGCCTGCTCTGTTAGCGTTATTTATTTGAGTTCTCTGGATAATTATTCAACCCAAACTTCTATAAAGGCTCGTATCTTGAAATAAACCCGTAAACTTTTCTTGTTCCTTCTGTTGTAGTTATTTTCAGGCAGTTTTCAGGACGCCTTCTCTTCTTCTTCGCTGCAGACGTTAGCAAAGAAGCTAACTCTGAGCCAAAGAAACCTCCCAAAGATGAGCTCTTCTCTGAAAACAGCGGTGAATTAGGGCTGAATGAAGGAGATGGAGCTGTGGGGTCATACAGAAGGAAAATACAGGTGAGTTTAGAGCTGTTTGGATGTGGTTTAAATGAAACACACGAGAGAACTTCATTAAAATAAGTCATCACAGCTGTTTTCAATCTGCAAAGGTGTGCATCCTCACGATTAAAGCGCAATAACTCAGACTTTAAACGTGTTTTCAGCCTAAGTAAACCTTAAAAGAGGAGTACTATGAATAGTAATAAAGGAACTTTCACAAATCTGCAGCTTATTACCTTGATTTGTTCCAGGAGAATGGAAAATAAGATTTAGTGCATTTTTCTGCTTCAAAATTCTTCTATTCTACGTGTCAAGCAAATATAATGTGGGCTGGAAACATAAAAACTACTTGACAATGGGTGACATATATGCTACTGTTATTGTAGCATTTTTTAGCACTTTTCTGAAATGCTTTTTGCAGGCTTATATGTAAAAACAGTTCCTTCCTTTAAGAAGCTGTTCGTAGGCTTCTAGCTAAACCATTGGACTTTACTGTGGTCACAGGATGAATGCTTCAAATTAAACTGAATGAGGAAAAAACTGAAATGTATGGCTGTAAATGTTGCTTCAATCGTGTAAACTCATGTTTCTTGTTTATGTCTCAGTCCGATGAGGAGCTCAGATCTTCAGGAGAAACTGCTCTGTCAGGTCACCGCGAGGAACATGGGTAAGAAATACACAAACCTGAACCAAAGCACACACTTTAAATGGAATATATGCTCTCTTTTTACTAAAAAGCGTGTTTCAGTAGTTTATGCACTAAAGGAAAAAGGCATTTAAGAGCTTAAAAATTAATAAAATTTGTTATGTGTGGTCAGGACTGATGTTAATAATGCCATTCACAAAAGTTTTTTTTTCAGAGTTAATCTGAGCTTGCTCCATTTTAAAGTAATCTGTGTGAGTTTAGGATTATTATTTCAAGCAGAATTATTCTATGTTTGTAACAGAAGTGAAGGGGAAAGTTGGAGAATTGGGACTGGACTTAAACCTAATGCTGCCAATCTGTGTATTTTTCAGGTCCTGCAGGCGTCCAGGAAAACTCTCCCCAGATTAAAGAGGAACCAGAAGAAGAAGAGCAGCACAAACAGTTTCCTTTCACTATTGTCACTGTCAAAACTGAAGAAGAAGAAGATGATGATTATTCTCTGCTTCAAGAAAAACTGAACGAGGAGAACTTTGAGGAAACGAACGGAGCAGAACCGGGCTGTAGCTCAGACTCACAGAGACTTTTACGGCTGGATTATGATGAACAAATGGACACTGAAAAGACAGAAATAGAAGGAGACAGGCCTTTCAGCTGCTCAGTCTGTAACAAACACTTCACACAGAAAGGAAACCTGGGAAAACACATGAGAATCCACACGGGAGAGAAACCCTTCAGCTGCTCAGTCTGCCACAAAAGCTTCGCACAGAAAACTCACCTCGCGTCACATTTTCAGACTCACACTGGAGAGAAACCCTTCAGCTGCTCCGTTTGTAAGAAGCGCTTTTCGCAGAAGAACAACTTCATGCGACACACGGCGACTCACACGGGCGAGAAACCCTTCAGCTGTCCCGAATGCGGAGCCAGATTTAACCTGAAGCAGAGTTTGGACCGTCACGTTCGAAGTCACACGGGCGAGAAGGCGTTCAGCTGCCCCTTCTGCGAGAAAGGCTTTACCCGAGAGGAGAGTCTGAGTTGTCACATGGTGGTCCACACCGGAGAGGAGCTGTGTAGAAGGGGATTCAAACCCTTCAGCTGCTCAGAGTGCGGTTTACGGTTCAGCGAGAAGCACACTCTGGAGCGTCACATGGGCGTCCACAGCTCGGACCGGCCTTTCAGCTGCTCAGTTTGTAAAAAAGCCTACACGCAGAAGAGTACGCTGAAGATTCACATGAAGAGCCACACGGGAGAGCGGCCCTACAGCTGTCCAGTCTGCACTAAGAGCTTCCCTCACAGCGTTAATCTGACGGCACACCTCAGGACACACTCTGGAGACAAACCCTTCAGGTGTTCGGTCTGTGACAGAGGGTTCACGAGGAAGGTTTACGTGGAGCAGCACATGAAGACTCACCGGAGCGAGGACAGAGAGGCGCTTTCTGACGGCTCACAGTTGCCTTAATCAAAATAAAATGGTGAACATTGCCTTTTTTATTTTCCTGGTCATATTATAATCATGTATTGTCTTGTGTTTTAATGATGCATATATTCAACTCAAAATATATATATAAGACTGAATGAATAAAGTATTACATATCAATGGTGCCAAATCCATATAGACTTAAATAAAGTTAAAGAAAACTCTGTCTCTGTTCTATCTCGGTTCTAATGAGCTTTAAACAACTACATTTCCAAATCAGACAAATGCAGTGTTATTTTGAGCTAATTATAAAACATAGTGTCAAATTGTGTGTTGAGAATTTGAAGCGAGACACTGACACGTCTTAAAGCTCCAGTCCCTGATGTTCTTTTTTCATCCCTGTCTCAGACTCTCCTCCAAAATCAGACTAGGGACCTCTCCTGCTTCTCTTTTATTAAAAAATAAAACCAGACCAGTTTTTCCTCCAAAATACTAATCCATTTGACCAAACTGAAGTTTAGAGTTTAGCGTTAGCTTAGCTGTGACTTCAGCGTCAGGACGACAATTATCTCCTCCTCGTTAAACATTACGTGATTGAATTGACATCATAAAGACTATTTTTTCACTAATGATTGATTTTACATAAACTATTAATAAACCATTTTCACAACTAGAAGGAAAAAAATATCAGGTACAGTCTGTTTAAACCAAATATCGTGTATAAATTCAAAAACAAATCCAAAACCCAGTTTCACCTGTTTGTGTTTTCTAAATAAAAATGTTACTTCAGATAAAAGCTTAAATTCTAAATGCTCTTCCCTTTGTTATTATTAAAGTGTTTGAGTCTCTGCTTCTTCAACTGCAGTTCCTCTAAGAGCCACTAGAGGGAGACAAACCACAGTGAAATCGAGATGAGTGTAAACCGGGACTGAACCTTGGTTTAAATTTGGATTGAAATCAGAACTAAACAGAAGACAGTCAGTGGTTTATTGGGACATTTCTTCTTCTCTTTCAGCTGCTTTATAAACATTTAAAACCACATTTAACAGAGACTATAGTCATTTACACAGAGCCTGAAACAATATACATTCTTACATATGTGTGTGTATATTTACTATACACATTTCTGTATACAGCACACGCCACTGAAATATATGCAGGTTTTTGAGGTCTTCTGGCCTTTTCTGTGCGGGTTTTAAAGAGTAGCCATGTTCAGTCTCTCTTTGTGCCGTGATTGGTTTAAAACAAGTCTCATGAAACCAATGAAACTGTTCTAGTCCAAATACTGTCCAATTTGTCCTTTTGTCACGACTCCTCTGCTATAATCTCCTCTGTTTCTTGATGTGAATCCATCTCAGTGTCGTCTACAAACACTTCCTCCTCCATTTTGTCCAGTTTGCCTCCAGGTGTTGAGACTAAAACCACTTCCAGACCGTCCTGAACCTGCTCGTCCTCTTTAGATTCCATTTCTTCCTTTATTTCTGGCTCTAGCTCCATGTCCTTTTCTTCTTCTTTCTCTAAATCCTGTCCCTTCTCCTCAGTCCCTCTCTCCTTTTCCGTCGGCGGATCCAATGCCCGGTCCGCGGTCTCCTCTGGGGCCGGCGCTGGGCCTGTCCCGGTCGTATTTAAGCTCGCCTCTTTGGCCTGACGGATACAGTTGATCCACTGCTGTTTATTGAAGGCGTCGCTGGCCTGAAAACAGTGGCTCTGGCTCCCGAGTCCAGACGAAACCCTGAAGAAGTTCTTAGCTACAAAAATAATAAAGAGACAAAATCAAATATTACTAAAAAAATATGTATATACACTAACACTCTGTCTTTACAAACTGAAAACACATGAACAAAGTCAGACTTCAGAAGCTGCCTCTTTCTGGGAAGAACTGAGCATAAGCTCCAGTAGATGGAGCACGTTCCTTTTAACTTTTTATGTGGTCAGAACAAAACAAACCAACAAACAACCTGAGCCAGAAACAATCTGACCCGAAATATGAGTCTTGACTGGTCTAAAAACAGATCTAGGGGTTGGGTGAGTTCACACCAAAACAATTTTACATTACTTACTCTTAAATAAAGCTCTTTTCACACAAAGGTTCAAAGATGGTGATCTGACAGAAAAACTGAACTGAAATTTATCAGTATTTTAATTGATGTTCACAATCTTTCAGGTGTTTTATTTTGAAAACTTCCTCGAGCCTCTTTTTCACTTGACTCACAGTTCTTCCACTGAACTGAGCTAAAATGAGCCAAAAAAAAATCTCTAGATCATTTTTTAAAATAAAATACCAAGAGTCCTGCTTATATTTCAGGGCAACAGGCGATACACAAGCCCCAAGCCCTCTCTGTGTAGTGGAGTATATGTATATGTATATGTATATGTATATGTATATGTGGAGTATATGTTTATGTATATGTATATGTATATGTTTATGTATATGTATATGTTTATGTATATGTGGAGTATATGTATATGTATATGTATATGTATATGTGGAGTATATATATGTAGCTGTCATCTGGACTGATCTGAAACAGAAACTAAACATTCTACATTAAAACATGAGCTGTTGGAACTTTCTGGGTTCACACAGGGGTATTTTTATCTTTAATCCTTTGCTGAGGTCACTGCTGATGTGTTGATGTATTGATTATTCATGTGTCGATAACAGTAACTGTGAACCAGGACTCGATGTGGATGATGACCTTTCACCTTTCACCTCCTCTTCATCTGTCCTCAGCATTTTTAACTGAAGGACTCACAGAAGAGTCCATGACCAAACAAATTCACTGCACACGCTCGGTTAATGAAAGGAACCGTGTGAATACTGACTCCTCTCGTTGTTGCTGAAGGCCCCTCGGATGGAGCCGCCCACTCTCATCTCTCCGTCCGACAGGTCCTCCAGCTCCAGCCGCCGGACGGGGATCGGCTGTCGGCAGAGCTGGTAGCTGATGGGCTGCTCGCCGACGGAGACGGAGCGAGTGATGACCAGGACGTCCTGGAACAGAAACACGTGCAGCTTCTACGAGAAACACAGGCAAAAGGATCAGGACGAGGCCGGTCAGGACGGAGTGGAGAGAATAAAGGTTTACTGACGAGGCCTCGGTGGTTCTTCAGCTCTCCGTGACAGCTCAGCGTCCGCGAGCGCTCGATCAGTTCGTCCTTCTGTCCCAACTCGGAGTAAAGCAGTCTGTCTTTATAAAACTGACACTCGGACTCTCCAGTCTCTCTGTTAATGTCCGCCACCACACTCTGCACCGTCGCCATCTACAGGACACACACGTGTACTGTATTTATTAAACACATTACAATAACTCTCCATGAGTCTGGACCTGGTCTAAGACCGGACTAACTCTGTCTCCTGAGTCTGGACCTGGTCTAAGACCGGACTAACTCTGTCTCCTGAGTCTGGACCTGGTCTAAGACCGGACTAACTCTGTCTCCTGAGTCTGGACCTGGTCTGGACCCGGTCTAAGACCGGACTAACTCTGTCTCCGTGAGTCTGGACCCGGTCTAAGACCGGACTAACTCTGTCTCCTGAGTCTGGACCTGGTCTGGACCTGGTCTAGACCGGACTAACTCTGTCTCCTGAGTCTGGACCTGGTCTAAGACCGGACTAACTCTGTCTCCTGAGTCTGGACCTGGTCTAAGACCGGACTAACTCTGTCTCCTGAGTCTGGACCTGGTCTGGACCCGGTCTAAGACCGGACTAACTCTGTCTCCGTGAGTCTGGACCCGGTCTAAGACCGGACTAACTCTGTCTCCTGAGTCTGGACCTGGTCTGGACCTGGTCTAGACCGGACTAACTCTGTCTCCGTGAGTCTGGACCCGGTCTAAGACCGGACTAACTCTGTCTCCGTGAGTCTGGACCCGGTCTAAGACCGGACTAACTCTGTCTCCGTGAGTCTGGACCCGGTCTAAGACCGGACTAACTCTGTCTCCTGAGTCTGGACCTGGTCTGGACCTGGTCTAGACTGGACTCACCGCCTCCTCCAGCTGCTGTCTGTCCGGGTGCTCGTTGTTGGTGTGTTTGAGGATCTCTCGCAGCAGCAGAGGGTACTTGACCAGTCGGCTCCGGGGGATGTCCAGGAAGTTCCACAGGTCCAGTTTCCTGCTGAAGGGCGACTGGAGACAGCGCTGGAGGAAGTCCTGGACTCTCCGGTCCTGCTTCTTCTGGTCCAACAGGGTTTTGGCTTTGACCTGGTTACTGCAGTACGGCGTGTAGGACGAGAGACAGGGCAGCTGCAGACACAGGACGGGTTTAGGTGGACTTGAACGGGTTTTAGATGGATTTAAAAAGGTTTTACATGGATTTGAACAAGTTTTAGATGGACTTGAGCAGGTTTTAGATGGAAATGAGGTTTTTGTTTTGACTGAAATCAGAATAATAACATAAAACCATTGACTAGTGTTTGTTTTGTGGATGGAGTCAGTCTGACGTTCCTAGACCCGGCCTTCACTTCCTGGTCTGTCCCTTGGTCCATTACTGTCTCCAGTCTCTGCAGGTCTTACCCAGTCTGTGAGGATGTGTCCCACGTGCTCTGTGGATCCGTCTGGTTTCCGAGCGTCTCTGAGCCGACCCAACAGATCTGAGGACAGAGTCATGTTAAAAACCGACTAAACCAGGTCTGAACCAGGTCTGAACCAGGTCTGAACCAGGTCTGAACCAGGTCTGAACCAGGTCTAGAGCAGGACTAACCTTCGTGCAGAGGGATGAGAGAGTCCAGAGTCCCAAAGATGTGGTTCAGCTCTTGTTCCGTCATGATGCACAGAGTCCTCATCGGGTCGTGATAGGCCTTAGACACATCAAGGTTTGTCAAAAGAGAATTTTCCAGGATTTTGTTGGTTTTAATCTCTTTTTTCCGTTACCTTTTTGGCCAGTTTGAGGTCCTCCACCAGGTCCTGTTCTCCCTGCACCAACTCAAAGATCGCCTGAAAAACAAACCAGAGAAGATAAAAGACTCCAACTAAACGGTGCTTTCTGCTCCGTGAGCGGGACCCACCTCCTGACGTTTGATCTCCTTCGGGCTCAGAGTCTGCGACAGTCGAACGTCGAAGGTCTCGCTCCAGAGTTTACTGTCGCGACGTTTGGCCGAGGTCGCTGTTGCCGTGGAAACGCGAGGAACCGTTGCCGAGGAACCGGGGTTGGACACGGAGGCCGAGACCACGCGAGTTTTCACAAAAGAAGAAGAAGAAGAGACAGGAGGCCGCTCCGTTCGACTGTCGCTGCGTAAACTGATGGAGCGCTGAAAAGAGACCGGGTTAGACCTGGTTTAGACCTGGTTCAGACCTGGTTCAGACCTGGTTTAGACCTGGTTCAGACCTGGTTCAGACCTGGTTTAGGCCTGGTTCAGACCTGGTTCAGACCTGGTTTAGACCTGGTTTAGACCTGGTTTAGACCTGGTTCAGACCTGGTTCAGACCTGGTTTAGACCTGGTTTTACCTGTAGACTCAGGCCGATCCTCTTGAGGGGAGTGGTCTTCACTGGAGGCAGCAGATTGACCAGAGACGTGACTCTAGAGACCGGTTTAGAGCGCTTCGTACTAGGCTCCTGAAGGACACAAGGAGACAGGGATTAGGAAGAAGGAGGGAGGAAAGGAAGGCTGCTTTAACTCAGTTCTGGAGTCCTTCAGGATGAACGGGGTCTGAAACAGGAGCAGACCCCGAGGAACACACCTGGACTGATTCTGTTGTTAACGTTACGTTCTGATAAAACATATCAGACCAGAACATTACTGAGATCCTCAAAAAAGTCAAACTCAAGACAAAGACTCAGAAATGTTTCAGGTTTTAGACAAACTGGGCTCTAATCTCTTACTTTGTGAATCAACAACAGAAATCCAACTTAAACCTGTTGAAATCCAACTAAAACCTGTTCTAATCCAATTAAAACCTGTTAAAAGTTTATGTGACTGACATCAGTCCAAATGTGATTTTTTGTAATTTCAGATCAAAATGAGCCCATAAAATGGAATAATATGCAATAATCATACTCAGATTGATTTAATACATGCTTGGGTTCAATAATAATTAAATATCCTTCCTGTGGCTGGATACTGATCTAAAAAAGAGAGGATTTAGAGCTGAGCCCTGTTGTTAATCCTCGTGACAGAAGCATCGATGTTACACTGTTCCATGCTTCACTTTCTGAGAAACAATCAAAACTAATCAATACTGAGTTGGTGTTGGATTGTTCAGTCGATTTAACCAGCGCTAAAGGGAAGTAAAACCAGCCCCGACTGCACAACCTCCAATTTATCCTCCACTTGTTAAAGCTTAAGTCAAAGTCCAGAACCACAATATCCAGGACTAAGAACCGTCCAAGCTTTTAGGATTCACAGAACTGTTGTTTTCTTCTCATTACATTCATATTGTTTTCTGTTCATTATTGTCACAGTTGGAGTGGTTCCTGAGACATTCATTTATTCAGTCTTTTTTAAAATTATTATTATTATTGACGTGTCCCAAAAATTTGAGACATTTCTGTTTTTCAGCCGTTCAAACTAAATCTAAACTCTGGGAGCTGGTTCTTTTGCTCCTCAGACATTTCAAAATTGTTTAAATATTTAGGATTTTATGCCATTTTTGACCATTCATTTCTTATTGGACCTCAGCACATTTCACTAAATTCATCCTTTTCTTCAGCTCATTCAGCCGTTCATCGCTTCAGCATACTTCAACATTTCAGCATCATTCAAACATTTTAGAATGCACAAGAAATTCAGCTTTTAATACATCATTTAATTTTCTTTATATCTTCAATCATTTTTGAGCAATCAAAATGATAGTTTTTCAGCTTTTTGGGACATTCAACTTTAAAATGAGTTGTTATGGTTGCTATGCTTCTGTTTCATCTTCAAATCTCTGTGATTCAACAAATTTAAATTAGAACTTCAACAGACTTTTCCCATTGACTCTTGTTCTAAAGCTGTTTAAACTATTTCCTTCAAGCTCTTCTTACACATTTTCAATTTGTTGTTTTTCCTTCGTTATTGTTTCAGTTGATATAAATCTGATATCTGCACGTTCAGCGGAGTCTCCTGTCGCTCAAAAATGAAATATTTTTCAGATATTATGTACAGTTCTCAGGTAGATGCCTCTGTTTGAGGGCTTTAGTTTATTCATACGTCCAACTGTTTTCAGTCTACTTCACTGTTTCAAATTCACATATGTTCTTTCTTATTTCAACTTTTTTTCTTATCGTTATCTTTATCTCTAAAAATTTTCATCATAATTCAACATCTTGGAGCTTCTTTCCACAGAAGCATGTTTGCAGCCAGTTCCAGCCACAGACCAACAGTTATATAATCCACTCTTCTCTGGAGCCAGTGTTGTTTTTGTTGATGTTTGTTTGTGTCACAGATAAGTTTCCATTGGACTGAGATAAAGTGGGTTAGAGTCGAATGATTCACACTGACATCCATCAATAAAGACATCGACCAATGACACCACACTCTAGACCTGGTTTAGTCCTGTTTAGACCTGGTTTAGACCTGGTTTAGACCCAGTTTAGACCTGGTTCTTACCTGTATTTGTTTGCTTGTGATGTCATTCGTCAGAGCTGATCCAGATTTTAAAACCTGAAGGGAGCAGGTCGTGTTTTGTCCCGACACCATTTTGTTTTTCTGACTTTGATCCAAAAACACAAATCAGTCTGAACTAAAGATGCACAAAATCCTTAAGAAAACCTAGTCCCATTTCTGTCTTCTCACGTTTTAGTTTTGTCCAAAATTGGGCAAAATCTTGTCGAGCTGAAGCCAAAAACACTGTTAAAAGTGAAAAATTAAAAAAAGTGAATTCTTTAAGTCAATGTCCACAGCTTTGAGAAAGAACGTGTCTCCAGCAGAAGCTTCCAAACGTCACAAATCTGGAGAAAAATGTTCTGAAAAATGCTGTAGCTTTGGTAAAATATTCTCTCATAACAAACAAAAGAACTGTCCAGCTTCAAGAAAGAGTCTGGCTTCAGCAAAAGTCCTCAAAACCAGACCTAGACCTAGACCCAGACCCAGACCTAGACTCAGACCCAGACCCAGACCCAGACCCAGACCCAGACCTAGACTCAGACCTAGACCTAGACTTGGACCTAGACCCAGACCTGGACCCAGATCCCAAAACTAAAGCGACAAAAACGTTGCTGTTATATGAGAATCTGTGCAAAATAAGTTGAAATAACATAAAAGTCTTCGGGAAGAGAATAGTTCTAAATAGTAATATTCAGGAACAGAACCACAAAAACAAAAACTAGGGTTTCTTTAGATTTAAGATTCTAGAAAGAGTCTGGTGTCAGTAAAATGAAAAATAATGAAAAACCAAAACAGAAGGAAGAAAAACTAAAATGTTTGAAATTACATCTTCAGCAGAAAAATGGCAAATTATAAAAAAAAAAAAAAACAGAAAAGTTCTGGCTTCAGCAAAAGTTTCCAAAATGTTTTGTTTAAAAGAGTATAAAGACTGTCCACAAAAATGATGCTTCAAATCCAACTAAATCATGTCCAACTCCATCTAAAACCTGTTCAAATCCATGTAAAACATGTCCAACTCCATCTAAAACCTGTTCAAATCCATGTAAAACATGTCCAACTCCATCTAAAACCTGTTCAAGCCCAGTCCATATGAGTCTGGAGTTTGGTCTTGGTTCAGTCCTGGTTCAGTCCTGGTTCAGACCTGGTTCTGCTCAGATCTGACTCTGACTGAGGTCTGTTGTGACTCACAGTCCTGTCTCTCTCACAGATAATGATTGTTCAAGTCGAGGCTGAGCTTTAGAAGAACAGACGGTGCACTTTTTAGAATCTATTACACATCATGAATAGATTCAAATACGAGGCTCAGTAATAATTCAACTGCATTTTGAGTCTAAAACACATGTATGAGTCTGTTTTGTTTGCTGCTGCTGATGGATGCAGAGTTGAAACAGTTCCATGTAAATCCAGTGAAATCCAGGACAGAACCGCAGCCTCAGGGTCTCTCTGTGGTTTTAATGAGCTTCAGATTAATATTGATCCAAACAGAGCAGTTCACACCAGCTCAGTGTCACCAGTCCAAACACACCGCTGTTAGACCAGAATCTGAGCACAATCACTTCAAATTCAATAAAAAAGACTTTGTAATATTCAGAAAAAGACCTAAAAAAACTAGTGTTTCTAGTTTATTTAGATTTAAGATTCTAGAAAGAGTCTGGTATCAGTAATGTAGAATCAAAACAGAAGAAAGAAAAACTAAATTGAGAAAAATAACAAACCACAAAAAAACTAAATGAAAAAAAGCTGAGTTTGGGTCTAAAGACTGTCCACTAAAACCTGTCCAAATCCAACTAAAACCTGTCCAAATCCATCTAAAACCTGTCCAAATCCAACTAAAACCTGTTCAAATCCATCTAAAACCTGTCCAAATACAACTAAACCTGTCCAAATACAACTAAACCTGTCCAAATCCATCTAAAACCTGTCCAAATACAACTAAACCTGTCCAAATCCATCTAAAACCTGTCCAAATCCAACTAAAACCTGTCCAAATCCAACTAAAACCTGTCCAAATACAACTAAACCTGTCCAAATCCATCTAAAACCTGTCCAAATACAACTAAACCTGTCCAAATCCATCTAAAACCTGTCCAAATCCAACTAAAACCTGTCCAAATCCAACTAAAACCTGTCCAAATACAACTAAAACCTGTTCAAATCCATTTAAAACCTGTTCAAATCCAACTAAAACCTCTCCAAATCCAACTAAAACCTGTTCAAGTCTAACTAAAACCTGTTTGACTTCAACCATCCTGCAGCTTTTACAGTTAAGAATTTCCTCTGCTTTAGGCTCAAAAAACAGCTCAATTTGCCAACACAATCTACAAATATTAAAACTCACCTGTCTTACCACGCTGCACCACTAGATGGAGTGGTGAGCTGCAAATCATTCAGAATAGAGTTTATTAATGCTTTTGTGGTGATTTTCAGACAGAATTATGATTGAATCTGAAATGTCAGTGAACAAACGGGTCACTTCCTGATACTTCCTGTCACTTCCTGTGAGTATTTTTACCTCCCATTGTCTCGTGAGAGGCTGGAGTCATCGGCGCTGACCTCTGACCCCTGACATCACAGACTCTGACTCAGACATGATTACATACAGACGTCTGCTCAGAAATACATCTCACACTAAAAAAGGCCCAGCTCCAGACAAAGGCTTATTATCAGCAGCAGATTCAAGAGCAGTTATTATAAAGATATGACTCAGATATAATCACACACGGCACCGTTTCTCCCTCATTTCCACGAAATGTCCAGCTCTTTTCATTTTCAGAGGCAGAAATTATCACAAAAATGACATCTCTGTGAAAAATGAATGTTAGGCTTCAGTTTGAGACTAAACCAGGTTTAAACATGGACTAGAACTGGATCTAAAGATATTTAAGTCGTCCACAGCTTTGAGAACAACATCACAATCTCACCTAAACGTCACAAACTGGATGAAAATGTTCTGAAAATCACCAAAAATGCTGTAGCCTTGGAACAATGTTCTCATTTCAAACAAAAGGATAAAAAAGTACAACTTAAACAGACTCAAAAAAAGCTTTAAAATTGGCTCCAATATTAAAAAAACAGCAGCAAAACACTGGAGGCCGTCAAGAAGAAAATGGGCTTAAAATGAACAGAGACAAACAACTACTTTTACTGAACTGGGTCTAAACAAATCTAAATGTTTCTTTTGTTTTTGAAAAAATGAGACCTTAAGACGTGATCTAGTCTTTATAATGAAGGATTTTAATAGATGAGAATGATCAGTCCACAGCAGGATTTTGTCCAATCACAGCTCACTTCAGGTAAAAAGGAGCGCTCCCATTGGTCGACACTGATGTCAACAACGAAGGAACAAGGAAATAAACCAAGGAAATGGGTTATTCTGTTGGAAATACGTCTTATTTTACAGAAACTGTGCTCCACACTGGAGCTGATTTATTTGTGAAATAATAAAGATATAATATATGAAACAGACAGATTTGATTGATTTAATCTTAACAGTTTTCCAACATGTTGTTGTTGTACCTGAACAGTATTGAATCATGATGGGACAGTGTCTGAAGGTAGAAGGAATACTAAGTGTAGTCGTGACTCACGTTGAGGTCCAGGCTGCAGAGACTGAGTGAGTCCACATCTCTGCTCTCCTGCTTCCTCTTCTTCTGCACAAACCAACACCAACACTGCATTAACATCCATCCTTTCATTAAAGTCAGTTTAATCAGGAGGTTCTGTCCCGTCGACCTTTGACCTGTGACTTTAATGGGACGACGCTGCTTTAATTAAACACACGTCTGTGGTTCTCGTTGGCGCACGTTTTGTTTTTCAGAATAAAACAATGGACTAATAAGTACTTCCTGTTGCCTCTGAGACAACAACAGGAAGTGACCCTCTTTCACCTGGAGCTGATCTGAGGTCAGTGGGTTCAGCAGCTGGACCATACACTCCAGTCTGATCTGTGCTGCATTTGAGAGTCTTTAAACTAGATCTAATATAACTGTAACCCTCAGACATATTTTACTTCTAAGTCTTTCTTATTTCTTTTAAACGAAGCAGATCCACCTGTTTCCATTGACTCTAATCCAAAATGGAAGATTTTTTTAATTTCCTGGTGTTGAAATCCCTTAATGTTTCCATGGCAACCATTAAATAACACGTGTCTGTGTCCTATGAACCCATTTGCACATTTGCACAAAAAATTAAAAATGGATCAGAATCAGTTTTTTTTTACTCATAATAATCTTCAAAAAATAAATTTGAATAAATGTGATCTACTAAAAAACTTTTTGAGTTTAACACAAACAAAGAAACTAATCACTAAAACTGGCATTAAAGGGGTAAAAAAATAAAATACATTCATATTTATTATGTTTGGCATTCTTTGAAATGTTTTGAAAAAGTATGTTGACATTTAATATTTATGACAATCTTTAAAAGAGTATGTTTCTGTGGAGTTCAAGGGTTTATCATCGTATTTATCATCTACACTGCATTAAACACAAACCTGTACAAACTCAAATATTGAGTCTAAATGAGAGGAAACTGCTGCAGCATGAATTTAATGTTGAGAAAGATGGAATAAACAGAAACAGTTGAATGTTTCCTGCAGCAGCTGAACCTCCAGCCTCTACCTGCTTAGACCAGGTCCAGACCAGGTCTAGACCAGGTCCAGACCAGGTCCAGACCAGGTCTAGACCAGGTCCAGACTCTCGCTGCTACAACAGGATTTACTCTGATTTAGATTCAATATTAACAATGATCCAAGTTTAGAAAAGCCATGGTTTTTAAATGTCTATAATTACAAAATAAAACTGTAATATTCAGATCTTTAAATAATAATGAGATGAACATGTGCCGCCGTGTGATGGACACAGAAACAATCAGAGGAAACTGTTTGTGTTTGTGTCGACAGGACGTTATATAAGAACCTCTGTCGCCATGGAAACCACTGTCTTATTATGAGACTGGCTTAGACCTGGTTTAGTCCTGGTTTAGACCTGGTTTAGACCTGGTTTAGTCTTGGTTTAGTCCTGGTTTAGACCTGGTTTAGTCCTGGTTTAGTCCTGGTTTGGTCCTGGTTTAGTCCTGGTTTAGACCTGGTTTAGTCCTGGTTTAGTCCTGGTTTAGTCCTGGTTTAGTCCTGGTTTAGTCCTGGTTTAGACCTGGTTTAGACCTGGTTTAGACCTGGTTTAGACCTGGTTTAGACCTGGTTTAGACCTGGTTTAGTCCTGGTTTAGTCCTGGTTTGGTCCTGGTTTAGTCCTGGTTTAGACCTGGTTTAGTCCTGGTTTAGTCCTGGTTTAGTCCTGGTTTAGACCTGGTTTAGTCCTGTTTTAGACCTGGTTTAGACCTGGTTTAGTCCTGGTTTAGTCCTGGTTTAGACCTGGTTTAGACCTGGTTTAGTCCTGGTTTAGACCTGGTTTAGACCTGGTTTAGTCCTGGTTTAGACCTGGTTTAGACCTGGTTTAGTCCTGGTTTAGTCCTGGTTTAGTCCTGGTTTAGACCTGGTTTAGACCTGGTTTAGACCTGGTTTAGTCCTGGTTTAGACCTGGTTTAGACCTGGTTTAGACCTGGTTTAGACCTGGTTTAGTCCTGGTTTAGTCCTGGTTTAGACCTGGTTTAGTCCTGGTTTAGTCCTGGTTTAGACCTGGTTTAGTCCTGGTTTAGACCTGGTTTAGACCTGGTTTAGTCCTGGTCTAGTCCTGGTTTAGACCTGGTTTAGTCCTGGTTTAGACCTGGTTTAGTCCTGGTTTAGACCTGGTTTAGACCTGGTTTAGTCCTGGTTTAGTTCCAACCTAACCTAGTCTTGGTTTAGTTCTTTGTTTAGTTCAAACTAGACTTAGTTTTAGTCCTGGTTTAGACCTGGTTTAGACCTGGTTTAGACCTGGTTCAGACCTGGTTTAGTCTACGTTTAGTCCTGAATTAGTTTAGTTGAGGTTTGATGAGATCCATCTGTTTCATTTTTCAATTTAGCCACTGACCTAAACCAAGACTAAACCAGGACCACACTCTGGTCCAAACCAGGTCTGAACCAAGTCTGAACCAGGTCTGAACCAAGTCTGAACCAGGTCTGAACCAGGTCTAAACCAGGTCTAAACCAGGTCTAAACCAGGTCTTTACTAGGTGTAAACCCGGACTAAACCAGTTCAAGTTCTAAGATGTGAAATTAGGACTTACCCGTCGATAAACAAACAGACAGCAGCCCATCATCACATCCCAGACTCCAGCAAATCCAGGTCTGAACCAGGTCTGAACCGGGTCTGAACCAGGTCTGAACCAGGTCTGAACCAGGTCTACAGCTCTGACTCCTGTGGTTCACGCTGGACTTGGGTCTGAGTGGACCTGAGCTGAGGTCTACAGACCATTGTTTTTAGTTGGACAAACAGGAAGTGACGGTCGTCGGGGGAAACGGCGCGGGGCTAAGATTAGCTTCGACAGGAGCCGCTCAGACTGGAGCAGTTCCACTGTTCACCACCAGGGGCTGGATCCAGTAACAACACTGGAGTCACCGCAACGAACTACAACTAATGCTTTGGGAAAAAACTGTCCAGAGCTCAGAGGAAAGATGGCGGCCATCTTGGATTAAACTATTCTTAAAACTGTGGTTGTTCTTTTATAAATCTATGTGGTCCATTGATGTTTGTGTATGGTTTTATTCTCTGATGGTTTTTGGAGTCCTCCCCCGACTCTTTTCTCTTCACTTTATTTACATCTGACCTTGTCCTAAAAAAGGAAACAGTGACTGTCCAGGTCTAAACCGGGTCTAAACCGGGTCTAAACCGGGTCTAAACCGGGTCTAAACCAGGAGTTTGGTCTTACCGCTCTGATGGTCTGGCCTTCAGACCCAAAAGTGGAGGAAGAGGGTCTCTTCTGCAGCTTCCACCTGAAACAACACAGACATACATCAGGACTAAACCAGGACTAAACCAGGACTAAACCAGGACTAAACCAGGTCTAAACCAGGACTAAACCAGGTCTAAACCAGGACTAAACCAGGACTAAACCAGGTCTAAACCAGGACTAAACCAGGTCTAAACCAGGACTAAACCAGGTCTAAACCAGGACTAAACCAGGTCTAAACCAGGTCTAAACCAGGTCTAAACCAGGACTAAACCAGGACTAAACCAGGACTTACTAAACAGACCTCTTCCTGTTTATCCTTCTACTTTATTTCTGTAGTTTGTTTGTTGCTGTTGTGTTTGTCCTGAAAGCACCACAGCGCCCTCTGCTGCTCAGGATGAACAGGTCAGGACTAAACCTGGACCTGGTTTAGGGTTCATTCATTCATTCATCTTCTACCTTATCCCACGGGGCTGGAGCCTATCCCAGCTGCTTTGGGCCTTAGGCGGGGTACACCCTGGACAGTGGCCAGTTCGTCGCTGACACTTAGACGTACATTGACAGACAACCATTCACTCTCACATTCAGCCACTAGGGGCACTTTAGAGTCGGTTTAGGGTTCAGTAAAATCCAAATTTAATCTTCAGTGTGAACAGAGTCTCAGGTGAGACAGGTGTGGACAGGTGTGGACAGGTGAGACAGGTGTGGACAGGTGTGGACAGGTGAGACAGGTGTGGACAGGTGTGGACAGGTGAGACAGGTGTGGACAGGTGTGGACAGGTGAGACAGATGTGGACAGGTGTGGACAGGTGTGGACAGGTGTGGACAGGTGAGACAGGTGTAGACAGGTGAGACAGGTGTAGACAGGTGAGACAGATGTGGACAGGTGTGGACAGGTGTGGACAGGTGTGGACAGGTGAGACAGGTGTGGACAGGTGTGGACAGGTGAGACAGATGTGGACAGGTGTGGACAGGTGTGGACAGGTGTGGACAGGTGAGACAGGTGTAGACAGGTGAGACAGGTGTAGACAGGTGTGGACAGGTGAGACAGGTGTGGACAGGTGTGGACAGGTGTGGACAGGTGAGACAGATGTGGACAGGTGTGGACAGGTGTGGACAGGTGTGGACAGGTGAGACAGGTGTAGACAGGTGAGACAGGTGTAGACAGGTGAGACAGATGTGGACAGGTGTGGACAGGTGTGGACAGGTGTGGACAGGTGAGACAGGTGTAGACAGGTGAGACAGGTGTAGACAGGTGAGACAGATGTGGACAGGTGTAGACAGGTGAGACAGGTGTAGACAGGTGAGACAGATGTGGACAGGTGTAGACAGGTGAGACAGGTGTAGACAGGTGAGACAGGTGTAGACAGGTGAGACAGGTGTGGACAGGTGAGACAGATGTGGACAGGTGTAGACAGCTGAGACAGGTGTAGACAGGTGAGACAGGTGTAGACAGGTGAGACAGGTGTAGACAGGTGAGACAGATGTGGACAGGTGTAGACAGGTGAGACAGATGTGGACAGGTGTGGACAGGTGAGACAGATGTGGACAGGTGTGGACAGGTGTAGACAGGTGAGACAGATGTGGACAGGTGTGGACAGGTGTAGACAGGTGAGACAGGTGTAGACAGATGTGGACAGGTGTGGACAGGTGTGGACAGGTGAGACAGGTGAGACAGATGTGGACAGGTGTGGACAGGTGTAGACAGGTGAGACAGATGTGGACAGGTGAGACAGATGTGGACAGGTGTGGACAGGTGAGACAGGTGTGGACAGGCGTGGACAGGTGTAGACAGGTGAGACAGATGTGGACAGGTGTGGACAGGTGTGGACAGGTGTGGACAGGTGAGACAGGTGTAGACAGGTGAGACAGGTGTAGACAGGTGAGACAGGTGTAGACAGGTGAGACAGATGTGGACAGGTGTGGACAGGTGTGGACAGGTGTGGACAGGTGAGACAGGTGTAGACAGGTGAGACAGGTGTAGACAGGTGAGACAGACAGGTGTAGACAGGTGAGACAGGTGTAGACAGGTGAGACAGATGTGGACAGGTGTAGACAGGTGAGACAGGTGTAGACAGGTGAGACAGGTGTGGACAGGTGAGACAGATGTGGACAGGTGTAGACAGCTGAGACAGGTGTAGACAGGTGAGACAGGTGTAGACAGGTGAGACAGGTGTAGACAGGTGAGACAGATGTGGACAGGTGTAGACAGGTGAGACAGATGTGGACAGGTGTGGACAGGTGAGACAGATGTGGACAGGTGTGGACAGGTGTGGACAGGTGTGGACAGGTGAGACAGGTGTAGACAGGTGAGACAGGTGTAGACAGGTGAGACAGGTGTAGACAGGTGAGACAGATGTGGACAGGTGTGGACAGGTGTGGACAGGTGTGGACAGGTGAGACAGGTGTAGACAGGTGAGACAGGTGTAGACAGGTGAGACAGATGTGGACAGGTGTAGACAGGTGAGACAGGTGTAGACAGGTGAGACAGATGTGGACAGGTGTAGACAGGTGAGACAGGTGTAGACAGGTGAGACAGGTGTGGACAGGTGAGACAGATGTGGACAGGTGTAGACAGCTGAGACAGGTGTAGACAGGTGAGACAGGTGTAGACAGGTGAGACAGGTGTAGACAGGTGAGACAGATGTGGACAGGTGTAGACAGGTGAGACAGATGTGGACAGGTGTGGACAGGTGAGACAGATGTGGACAGGTGTGGACAGGTGTAGACAGGTGAGACAGATGTGGACAGGTGTGGACAGGTGTAGACAGGTGAGACAGGTGTAGACAGATGTGGACAGGTGTGGACAGGTGTGGACAGGTGAGACAGGTGAGACAGATGTGGACAGGTGTGGACAGGTGTAGACAGGTGAGACAGATGTGGACAGGTGAGACAGATGTGGACAGGTGTGGACAGGTGAGACAGGTGTGGACAGGCGTGGACAGGTGTAGACAGGTGAGACAGATGTGGACAGGTGTGGACAGGTGTAGACAGGTGAGACAGGTGTGGACAGGTGAGACAGGTGTAGACAGGTGAGACAGGTGTGGACAGGTGAGACAGGTGTGGACAGGTGAGACAGGTGAGACAGGTGTGGACAGGTGAGACAGGTGTGGACAGGAATGCGGCCCAGCCTCAGTTCTGGTCTGAGTGTGTCTCTTTTGTTCCAGAACAATGTGGTTCTTCAGGTTTTAATCTTCGTTCTGAGACAGACCAGTGTGGCCCTTTCAAAATAAAAGACTCCTGACTCTTGCAGAAGTGGCTTTGATTTTGACAGTGTGCCTTTAACAGAGCTTCCTTAATGCGTCTCATTTACAAAAGGTGATGTTTAACACAATCCAAACTTAAAAACTGGTGAATCCTTTCATCATCCACTGGTTTTAATCTTTTTAAACTCACAGACACGAGTCCTTCAGGTAAAAACCTTTGAATATCCTTAAATATCCAGCTGGACTCTAACCTAAAAATGAATGAACGTGTGAGCGTCTGGTCCAAAGGCTGCACTTCTCTTCTTTTTCTAGAAATCATTATCAGATCCAGCAAAAAAACAACAAAAATCCAAACTTTAAAACACAGTAAAAGTGTGAATGAAAGTGTTCACAGGGCAGTAATTCTTTCAGTATTATTTATTACAAATTTACCTTTAGGATAATGGAAGTATAAGTTTTAGGAGCTGAACAGGTGTTAAATATGTTAACCCTGTTTTGATTTAACCCTGGAGCTGATTGGGTCCGTCACCTCTCACCTGGACATTTGAACCAATCAGAGCAGAGCTGAGGTTTGAACCTGGAGCAGGACCAGTTTTAGTCTCTTTAGTTTGAGTCCATCACGTACGACACACAAGGACTATTTTAATTCATTTACTTCCACACGTTCTGCCCTAAATCTGACCGAGCATTAGCATTAGGTTTTGGTTAGATTTGAACAGGTTTTAGTTGGATTTAAATATTTAATATAATGTGTGTATTTTATCTTTTGTAGAAACATCCCAAAATTCATGTTTATTACATTTTATTTTGACAAAGCAGGTAAAAAATAACATTATTCTTAAACCTTTTCAGTTTTTCTGCAGGTTTTTGACATAAATCTTTCTCTTTTTCTTCTTTTTGAGTAAAATTACTTTAAAGCATCAGTCGTTTATCTTTCTTTTTCTTGAGACTGACTGTATTCGACCCATTTCTGTTTTTCTAAACTCTATTTCCTTGTTTTTCCTCAAACTTTTCAGTGAGATTTGATTAAAACCAGACTGAGCCTCCTCCCAGACTCTGACTCACTCCACTTCTGCTGCTTCTCCTCAAACTAAAACCACTCCTTTTCTCCCAAATCCAGTCTAAACCCGTACATTTCCCTCTGAAGTCTGAGTTCTGACCTGGATCCAGTCGCTCGTCCGTCATGTTTCTGCATCGGACTCACACTTTAATCCTGAAAACATCCACAGACCTGAGGAAAACCGGACTCAGTGTGGGTCTGATCAGGTCCAGAGCAGACTTTAACTGAGTCTGACACTGCTCCACGTCCTGGTCCTGGTCAAACAAGTCCCGCCTTCAAAATAAGAGCCCCACAATAAAACACAGATGTGGAGCAGAACTGGTCTGAACAGTTTCTAAAACAGAATAAAAGGTCACACACTCGTCTTTATTCTTCTTTGGAGCAGGTCCAAAACAAAGCCAGGTTCAAGTTTGGATTTGACTGAATTGAAGCTGCTTAAGTTTGTGTTTTTGTTCTTTTCTGAGCTGTGATTGGTCGAGAACTGTCCACAAAGCAGTAAAACAGAGAACAGCCCTAATGCAGCGCGTTACTCAGTTTAGACGGAGTCGACTGGATTTAGGTTTCTGTACCTGTTACTTATTAATCTTCTAAACAGGTTTTAATTGGATTTGAAAAGGTTTTAGATAGATTTGAGCAGGTTTTAGATAGATTTGAACAGGTTTTATAAGGATTTGAACAAGTTTTAGTTGAATTTGAACATGTTTTAGTTGGATTTAAAGAGGTTTGAGATGGATTTGAAAAGGTTTTAGATAGATTTGAGCAGGTTTTAGTTGAATGTGAACATGTTTTAGTTGGATTTAAAGAGGTTTGAGATGGATTTGAAAAGGTTTTAGATTGATTTGAACAGGTTTTAGTTGGATTTGAACAGGTTTTAGTTGGATTTGAGCAGGTTTTAGTTGGCTACTGTGGACTAGTAGCTGTTTCAAGTCTGGAGCTGCAGTATTCATTTTCTCCACCAGGTGTCGCCACACAACTTCAGTTAAAGTCAATAATGAAAGCAGAGTTTGTATTAAATCCTTTATTCCTACAGGACAGTACTATAAAACAGTACGACTCTAGAAAATGTACAAAAATATGAAAATACACGTCTATTAATAACTATACAACATTTAAAAACAAGACATTTCAAAATAAAATCTGTACAAACAGGAAAGATTTCCCTTTAAAATAAAAGCACAAATAGTTCCCTTTAAAAATGTGACAAAGACAAAAGAAAACAGTTTGAAATAATAAAAAATGTAACACAGGTTTTGTTAAATGTAACTAGAATTCTCCAGAAACAGCCTTTCATTCATTTTACAGAAAAAATGTAAATATATAAATTAACAAACACTTGTGGGATTTTACTGGGATTTGAACAGGTTTTAGTGGGATTTTTACCAGGTCCAGTTTAATAAATGTTATTTTTACCTCATTTCTTTCTAAAACTTCAAAGTGCCTTTAAGTCCTGATTATTACAGAGTGGTTTTAGTGGGATTTAGTTTTTGAGTCTGATGTTTGTCCAAAAAAGGAGCCGAAGTTCGTCAAACAAAGTCCAACAAAGACCAGGTTTGGACAAAGTGGTTAAAAACTCAGAGTAGTGAGACTTTTCCTTTTGTTCCATTGATAAAGTTTATGCGTGAGCCCCGATGACATCACCAGAGCCTCCTGCTGTGATTGGCCGGAGCCGTGTGGTCTACAGTGACATCACGGCGGCGTCCTCTCGGTGCAGTTGGGCTTTACAGACTGTGGGGGCGCCGCAGCGAAGAGACGAGACGGCGGGAGGCTCCTCGTCGCCTGAAACACAACATTAAAGTTTATAAATGAATCAAATTATAAAGGTCAACAGCTCAAAAAAGACAAGCAACAACAGAGACAAGGACGGCAACGTAAAACTCAGATAAATACTGGTTTTAGTTGGATTTGAACATGTTTTTGTTGGATTTGAACAGGTTTTAGATGGATTTTAAAATGTTTTTGTTGGATTTGAACAGGTTTTAGTTGGATTTGAACAGATTCACTGTCAATTCAATCACATAATGTTTAATGAGGAGATAATTGTCGTTCTGACGCAACAACAGCTCCATTGAGCAGCTCATTCACATGTATCTTCACATTTTTTATTTAATTCAATTATATTATGTTTTTAGTTGAATTTGTGTGAAGTTACTGTGGGATTATCAGTGTCTAAATCAGAATATCATCAGTGAGTGGTGAAAAGGAGTGTTTAGAGGGTCTTTAGCCCACAACACCTGGAGATGTTTATTAGCAGCTAAGCTAATGCTAAGCTAACGCTAAACGCTAAACTCTAAACTTCAGTTTGGTCAAATGGATTAGTATTTTTTGGTTTTATTTTTGTAATAAAAGAGAAGCAGGAGAGGTCTCTAGACTGATTTTGGAGGAGAGTCTGAGACAGGGACAAAAAGGTTTTGTTGTTTCGTACCGAGTCCAGACGACGAGGATTCACTGTCGGCCAAAGAGGAGGAGTCCACCTGGTCATGTGACAGCCCGTCCTGGTCATGTGACAGCCCGTCCTGGTCATGTGACAGCCCGTCCATGTGAGGAATGGACAGCTCCGAGGACGGCACCGAGGACTCGTAGATCCCCGAGTCTCGAGGAGGAGGCAGTTCTGGAGGAGAGAGGTCCACCTGCTCCATCTGAGGAAGAGGAGGAGGAAGAGGAGGAGGGGGTCTGGAGCGGTCCGTCTGGTCTGGAGCCAGGACGTTTACAGACGGGACACAGGACGAAGAGGAGGACGGTAACGGGACGGAGCTCGACCTGGAACAGACACAGAAACTACTGAGAACTGGATCTAACAAAATGAAGATGGAGATTCTTCTAGAAAAGAACATCTAAAGCTACCTGTAAACGCACCTTTCACCAGACACTGATGATATTCTGATTTAGACACTGCTAATGCTACAGTACTTTCACACAAATTCAGCTAAAAACATAGAAGAACTTGTATTAAATAACCTTTAAAACCTAAAATCTTAAAAGTGATAAGGATTAGACATAATGTTGGTTTAGAGAACTCTCTATAAACTGAGAAGTAACAGTGAGGACACCTTCCAGACAAAAATGTACATGGACCAAAAACTATTAAATCATGATACATCGATGTTTTTCTGGTAAATCTAACCAGGGTTAAACATTAATTAGACTGTCCTCTAAAACAATCTGTATTTACCCTTTTTAAATATTACCCTGACATGGTTTGGTAATTTCTCTATTTAATTATTTAGTTTTAAGCAGAGGACACTCAGACGCTTCAGTTTTACTTTATTGGACTCAACCTGGAGCTGCTCGAACCAGAGACTGAAAAAACACACTCTTAATCACATTTAAATAACAGTAAAACAGACAGTTTTTTACCTGGAGGTGCTTCTGGGTAAAGACTGAGAGCAGTGTGGACCAGGACTGTAACCAGGACTTGGACCAGGACTTGGACCAGGACTGTGACACAGACCTGGACCTAGACTTAGCGCAGACCCAGGTCCGGATCCTGGAGCCAACAGGATCACGTTCCTCTTCGGAGCCGAGTCTCGTGAGTCCAGCGTCTTCACCGCGACCTCGTTCAGGACCAAACCGGACTCGGGTCTCGTCTCCGGACCCGAGGAGGGGGGCGGGGCCGAGGGGTCGTGGGCGGAGCCTCCGGCGGGGGGGTGGAGCTGTCTCTCGAACCAGTCCGGACTCTGGGAGATGAACTGGTGCATGTTGCAGATGGAGACGTACAGAGAGCGGCCGGATTTACTCCTGAAGTAGTTCCTGCGGGAGACGTTAGGGGGCGCTGTGTCCCGGTCCCAGAGAGAGGCCTGGGACGAGTGCAGCCGAGAGAAGAGCTGCGGGAGCTGGTCCATCAGCTTCAGCCTGGAACCACACACAGTCCAGTTAGAACTCACAAGAGCAGCTTCTCATTTTCACTGATTATGTATTCACAAATCTGTTCAAAGGTTTGAGGCAGGTCTTTGAAAGGTTTTTTCCCTGATTTTCTTTTCTTGTCCCTGTCTCAGACTCTCCAAAACCAGTCTAGGGACCTCTCCTGCTTCTCTTTTATTAAAAAATAAAACCAGACCAGTTTTTCCTCCAAAATACTAATCCATTTGACCAAACTGAAGTTTAGAGTTTAGCGTTAGCTTAGCTGTGACTTCAGCGTCAGGATGACAATTATCTCCTCCTCGTTAAACATTACGTGATTGAATTGACAGTATTTATCTGTGTTTTACGTTGCCTCCCTTTTCTCTGTTGATGCTTTTCTTTTTTCAGCTGTTTCTCTGTTAAAAGACATATTCAGCTGAAAATACACTTTATCTGCAGCTATTAAACTTCCTGGAACGTCATGTGACAAGTGTCGACCAATGGGAGTGTTAGATAATCACCTGGGGGCCAGACTGAGGGCCCCGAGTGTTAGATAATCACCTGGGGGCCAGACCGAGGGCCCCGAGTGTTAGATAATCACCTGGGGGCCAGACCGAGGGCCCCGAGTGTTAGATAATCACCTGGGGGCCAGACCGAGGGTCCCGAGTGTTAGATAATCACCTGGGGGCCAGACCGAGGGTCCCGAGTGTTAGATAATCACCTGGGGGCCAGACCGAGGGCCCCGAGTGTTAGATAATCACCTGGGGGCCAGACCGAGGGTCCCGAGTGTTAGATAATCACCTTGGGGCCAGACCGAGGGCCCCGAGTGTTAGATAATCACCTGGGGGCCAGACCGAGGGCCCCGAGTGTTAGATAATCACCTGGGGGCCGGACCGAGGGCCCCGAGTGTTAGATAATCACCTGGGGGCCAGACCGAGGGCCCCGAGTGTTAGATAATCACCTGGGGGCCGGAACCGAGGCCCCGAGTGTTAGATAATCACCTGGGGGCCAGATCGAGGGCCCCGAGTGTTAGATAATCACCTGGGGGCCAGATCGAGGGCCCCGAGTGTTAGATAATCACCTGGGGGCCAGACCGAGGGCCCCGAGTGTTAGATAATCACCTGGGGGCCAGACCGAGGGCCCCGAGTGTTAGATAATCACCTGGGGGCCAGATCGAGGGCCCCGAGTGTTAGATAATCACCTGGGGGCCAGACCGAGGGCCCCGAGTGTTAGATAATCACCTGGGGGCCAGACCGAGGGCCCCGAGTGTTAGATAATCACCTGGGGGTCAGACCGAGGGTCCCGAGTGTTAGATAATCACCTGGGGGCCAGACTGAGGGTCCTTAGTGTTAGATAATCACCTGGGGGCCAGACTGAGGGCCCCGAGTGTTAGATAATCACCTGGGGGCCAGACTGAGGGCCGTGGGGACGTCGTTTTCGCTGGAATAGTCGAAGTAAACCGTGAGGAAGCGGCTCTGCTCGCTGTCGCTGTGTTTGGCCTGAAGCAGCTTCTCGGCGATCATCGCCACGGCAACCACGAACAGGTCCCCGCCGCCGCCGATTGGTCCGCTGCCGTTGTCGGGGGAGGAGCTACTGCTGCTGTTGCCGCGGCGACCGAGAGGAGCCTTCCCTCGTCGACTCTTCTTCTCCACAAAGTAACTGTAGAAAAAAAAAACAAGAAACTGGATTTAGTTTTTATATAATTCTTTTAATTAATTAACATTTATTAATCCTTTTTTTCTCCACGACTTTTGAACACATTTTTATGACCAATAAATAAAAGGAGTCTCATTTAACGAAATATTAGCAGTAAAGTAATAATATCAGGTATCTGTTGAGTTCATTTCACTGTTTTATATAAAAGTTAATAAAAATACACGTCCTAAAACTTTACCTACATTTAATGTCAATATTTGTAATAATTGTTAAGTTTGACACAAATTTACTAAAAATTTCCAAACCTTTTTATAAAACTTGGCAAAACTATTAAAACCCATAACTTTCTAATTTTTGGAATTTGCATTTTTTTTTTTTTTTTTTTATGACAGTAACTTTGATGATTTTTTATTTTTTTAAAGATACTTTTAGTCCTATTTTTATTTAATATGTACATATAAGAAAAGGCATTGTTTTGATGCACATATTATTATCCACTTATTCTCCATATGAAGCAATTTAGGAGAAAATAAGAATATTTTGGACAAAAATAAAATAAAAAATATATATAAACTGGGTGTAATTAATAAAGCTGCATCTGTTAATTATGTGATCGCTGATGTTTGGCTTTCTTTTCTCATCTGTCATCATCTCATTTTGATATATTTTTCTTTGCTATATTCTGATTATATTCTGATTATATTCTGATCAGTACGATTCTAATTTTGATAAATCAATAACTAAATGTGTACCGTAATCCTTTGGAGCAGACGGTGATGATGAAGTGAGCCTCGTCCAGTTGTCGACTCAACCACGACATCTGTCCCTCTTTGCACATGTCCAGATGTTCCCACAGGTCCAGCACCACCTGAAGGGCACACCGCGAGGCGTTTAAGGACACACTGTTAATACCACTGATGGCCACTAGATGCTGCCGTAGACATGACCAACACAGAGGCTAAACCAAACTAACCCTAACCCACTACAGCTCTTTATTATTTTATTCTTTTGAAGAAAACCTGGATGTGCAGTTTGTAAATGACATGCTTGATGCTTTTGAGGGCACCTTCTTAGTTAAATATATCAGTAATGTCTTGAAGTGGAAAATAATCTGATGTAACAGCAATCATCTGAAAAAAACAAGACCTTAAGACGTCATCTAGACTTTATTATTAAGGATTTCAATAGAAAAGAATATTATAAGCTTTGTCCAATCACAGCTCGCTTTAGGATAAAGGAGCGCTCCCATTGGTCAACACTGATGTCAACAAGGAAGTAATGGTGCTGATTAAACAGAAAGAGTTTTTGCCGCTGGATATGTTTTTAACAGAGAAACAGCACAAAAAAGACAAACGTAAACAGAGAAGGTAAAAAGATAAATATTGGCTTCATTCACACAATGTTTAACGAGGAGGAGATAATTGCCGTTCAGACGCTAAAGTCAGAGCTAAAAGTTTACAGTTAGATCTAAACTTAGATTTGGTGAAATGTATTTGTATTTTGTGAAGGAAAAAGTGGTCTAACTTTACTTTTTTAATAAAAGAGAAGCAGGAGAGTGGATCTGAGACAGGGGCAAAAAAAAGCAACTCCCAATCATAAAAAAGTGTCCCAATCATATTTTGAATCCTTCTTGATAATCCTTGAGCTAAAAGAGTGATTAGAGGAATATGTTTGGACTTTATTTTATATTATTTTATTTTATGGGCCTTTATTGAATAATTTACATTGGACCAAATGGATCTGAACTTTGGTTCTTTAGATAAACACCAAAGCGCGCAGATAAAACTGTGTAAAATAACGGTTTCTCCTGTGCGTACCTCGCAGCCGCAGAAATCCTGGAGGAAGTACGCGAAGGCCTGGACCACGCTGCTGTGTTTGGGACAGTCTCTGTTGGAGTAACACAGAAAGACTTTGGGACGAGGCCAGGGTCGCTCCGAGATCAGCGCCGCGCTCTGATTGGACGACTCGCTGCTCTCCTCGTCCAGATGGCTGTAGATGTTCTCTGAGGACACAGTTTCAGAGAAGAAACAAGACCTTTAACCTGATGCTACAAGAAGAGTCCTCTGCACCAGCCACATAACCAATACTACAACGAGATCCTTCTCCTGCGCCCCCTGGTGGATTCATTCATCCTCTGCAGTCAATAGCAGACCCTTCACTGAGGGTTTTATTGTCATTTTGAGGAACAACTTCTGTTAATTTCTAAAATGTTACTCTAGGAACCTTGCAACAGCTTCTAATAACTTCATATTTTATACATTATGTTTATGTGCACATTAGTCGCTGTATTGCATTTTGTGAAGAAATCTGCATATTTTTTTTGCCAAAAAGCATAAATTACCATAGTTTAGTATTTAATTAAACTAATTAAAGATAAAAATGTCACCTTAAATTATATTTTCAATTTATTCCATAATGAACATTGGGATTCATTATTTGCTGATAGTTCTCTTTCGTCTCCTCAATTTGCACAAACAAAATTAAATGACAATGATTATCTATATTTAAAATAAATAAATTCCAAGGACAGAATGACTGATGTAAGCCCCACGGTCTAGCTCTGACTTGGATAAAAGCTGCTTCGTCAATCCATAAACCATTTAAAGAACCTGCTCTCTGGATCTGGACGGGGTTCCTTTATAAAGCGATGGTTCTGACTGAATCCACTTTATCTCTTCTCACTATATAACTATATAAAATCAGTGTAAGTCTGAAAGAGACACTGACCTTGTTGTTTCTTGCGGCACATGACGGTGAAGAGAGTGGCGAAGGCGCGGAGAGTATGACCAGAGGAACAGTGATGGCCATGGCTCTGATGGGACCGGCCCACGGAGAGTGCACTGAAACACCAAAACACAACAAATAAAGTCATTTTATACATACTTCTATTGTGCTTTTACATCACACTCACACTGCTGCAGCCCACAGACCCTGGTCGTGCTGTAGTCTGGAGCCGGAATAACCATATAATTTAATATACATGCTGTACCTTGACTGACGTGGAACTGGGTCTGTCTCCTCGTCGTGTTGGTGTCGTCTCGGAGCTGAAAACAACAACAAACCACTGCGTAAAGAATATCAACAATGACTATGATTTATTAGCAACAACCTGCATTAAAAAAACAACAGAAAAACAGGATCTGAAGGAGGCCTCGGATGCTGACGGTGTTTGTAAGAGCCTCAGAGTGAAGATAAATCAGTCTAATGTACTTTACAAGCCACAGATTCTTGTTAAAAGTTTCAAAAGCACATGGATCTTTTGGATAAATCAAAGTACGCTGCACAGAGATCTATGAGTGAACACTGAGCTCTGTTTCCTCCTGGTTTCCTCTAGTTTTAGTTTGTTTTTAGTGAGCAGAGCTGGTGGAGTCTGTGACAGTGGGTCGTACCTCGATGGTGTAGGTTCCTGGAGTCACGTCCTGAAGAACACAGCTGGTTCTGACCTGGTTCAAGTCCTGCACAAACACAGTCAGGTCAAAAACACAGCTTTGGTCCATTTA
Source organism: Rhyacichthys aspro (assembly GCA_036850595.1). Lineage (NCBI taxonomy): Eukaryota > Metazoa > Chordata > Actinopteri > Gobiiformes > Rhyacichthyidae > Rhyacichthys > Rhyacichthys aspro. The sequence continues at coordinate 23,755,705 of CM072157.1, read as the reverse complement.
TAGAAACACTGAGGAGTCTTTAAGCTCCTCCCTTTGAGTCTCTACTGCTCTGATTGGTCAAGATTAAAGACAGAGTAAACCAGACCTAAACCAGACCTAAACCAGACCTAAACCAGGACTAAACCAGACCTAAACCAGGACTAAACCAGGACTAAACCAGGACTAAACCAGGTCTAAACCAGATCTAAACCAGGTCTAAACCAGATCTAAACCAGGTCTAAACCAGGTCTAAACCAGGACTAAACCAGGACTAAACCAGGACTAAACCAGGTCTAAACCAGGACTAAACCAGGACTAAACCAGGACTCAAGCAGGACTAAAGCAGGTCTAAACCAGGTCTAAACCAGGTCAAAACCAGGACTAAACCAGGACTAAACCAGGACTCAAGCAGGTCTAAACCAGGTCTAAACCAGGACTAAACCAGGACTCAAGCAGGACTAAAGCAGGACTAAAGCAGGTCTAAAGCAGGTCTAAACCAGGTCTAAACCAGGACTAAACCATAAACCAGGTCTAAAACCAGGTCTAAACCAGGTCTAAACCAGGACTAAACCATAAACCAGGTCTAAACCAGGACTAAACCATAAACCAGGTCTAAACCAGGTCTAAACCAGGACTAAACCAGGTCTAAACCAGGTCTAAACCAGGTCTAAACCAGGACTAAACCAGGTCTAAACCAGGACTAAACCAGACCTAAACCAGGATTAAACCAGGACTAAACCATAAACCAGGTCTAAACCAGGACTAAACCAGGACTAAACCAGGTCTAAACCAGGTCTA
>CM072157.1:23739074-23754828 GCA_036850595.1 Rhyacichthys aspro | reverse complement strand
CCGTACATTTCCCTCTGAAGTCTGAGTTCTGACCTGGATCCAGTCGCTCGTCCGTCATGTTTCTGCATCGGACTCACACTTTAATCCTGAAAACATCCACAGACCTGAGGAAAACCGGACTCAGTGTGGGTCTGATCAGGTCCAGAGCAGACTTTAACTGAGTCTGACACTGCTCCACGTCCTGGTCCTGGTCAAACAAGTCCCGCCTTCAAAATAAGAGCCCCACAATAAAACACAGATGTGGAGCAGAACTGGTCTGAACAGTTTCTAAAACAGAATAAAAGGTCACACACTCGTCTTTATTCTTCTTTGGAGCAGGTCCAAAACAAAGCCAGGTTCAAGTTTGGATTTGACTGAATTGAAGCTGCTTAAGTTTGTGTTTTTGTTCTTTTCTGAGCTGTGATTGGTCGAGAACTGTCCACAAAGCAGTAAAACAGAGAACAGCCCTAATGCAGCGTGTTAGTCAGTTTAGACAGAGTCGACTGGATTTAGGTTTCTGTACCTGTTACTTATTAATCTTCTAAACAGGTTTTAATTGGATTTGAACATGTTTTAGTTGGATTTAAAGAGGTTTGAGATGGATTTGAACAGGTTTTAGTTGGATTTGAACAGGTTTTAGTTGGATTTGAACATGTTTTAGTTGGATTTAAAGAGGTTTGAGATGGATTTGTGCAGGTTTTAGTTGGATTTGTGCAGGTTTTAGTTGGATTTGAGCAGGTTTTAGTTGGCTACTGTGGACTAGTAGCTGTTTCAAGTCTGGAGCTGCAGTATTCATTTTCTCCACCAGGTGTCGCCACACAACTTCAGTAAAAGTCAATAATGAAACCAGTTTGTATTAAATCCTTTATTCCTACAGGACAGTACTATAAAACAGTACGACTCTAGAAAATGTACAAAAATATGAAAATACACGTCTATTAATAACTATACAACATTTAAAAACAAGACATTCCAAATAAAATCTGTACAAACAGGAAAGATTTCCCTTTAAAATAAAAGCACAAATAGTTCCCTTTAAAAATGTGACAAAGACAAAAGAAAACAGTTTGAAATAATAAAAAATGTAACACAGGTTTTGTTAAATGTAACTAGAATTCTCCAGAAACAGCCTTTCATTCATTTTACAGAAAAAATGTAAATATATAAATTAACAAACACTTGTGGGATTTTACTGGGATTTGAACAGGTTTTAGTGGGATTTTTACCAGGTCCAGTTTAATAAATGTTATTTTTTACCTCATTTCTTTCTAAAACTTCAAAGTGCCTTTCAACAAACAGTTAAGTCCTGATTATTACAGAGTGGTTTTAGTGGGATTTAGTTTTTGAGTCTGATGTTTGTCCAAAAAAGGAGCCGAAGTTCGTCAAACAAAGTCCAACAAAGACCAGGTTTGGACAAAGTGGTTAAAAACTCAGAGTAGTGAGACTTTTCCTTTTGTTTCATTGATAAAGTTTATGCGTGAGCCCCGATGACATCACCAGAGGCTCCTGCTGTGATTGGCCGGAGCCGTGTGGTCTACAGTGACATCACGGCGGCGTCCTCTCGGTGCAGTTGGGCTTTACAGACTGTGGGGGCGCCGCAGCGAAGAGACGAGACCGCGGGAGGCTCCTCGTCGCCTGAAACACAACATTAAAGTTTATAAATGAATCAAATTATAAAGGTCAACAGCTCAAGAAAGACAAGGACGGCAACGTAAAACTCAGATAAATACTGGTTTTAGTTGGATTTGAACAGGTTTTAGATGGATTTTAACATGTTTTTGTTGGATTTGAACAGGTTTTAGTTGGATTTGAACAGATTCACTGTCAATTCAATCACGTAATGTTTAACGAGGGGATAATTGTCGTTCTGACGCAACAACAGCTCCATTGAGCAGCTCATTCACATGTATCTTCACATTTTTTATTTAATTCAATTATATTATGTTTTTAGTTGAATTTGTGTGAAGTTACTGTGGCATTATCAGTGTCTAAATCAGAATATCATCAGTGAGTGGTGAAAAGGTGTGTTTAGAGGGTCTTTAGACCACAACACCTGGAGATGTTTATTAGCAGCTAAGCTAATGCTAAGCTAACGCTAAACTCTAAACTTCAGTTTGGTCAAATGGATTAGTATTTTTTGGTTTTATTTTTGTAATAAAAGAGAAGCAGGAGAGGTCCCTAGGCTGATTTAGAAGGAGAGTGGAGTCTGAGACAGAGACAAAAAGGTTTTGTTGTTTCGTACCGAGTCCAGACGACGAGGATTCACTGTCGGCCAAAGAGGAGGAGTCCACCTGGTCATGTGACAGCCCGTCCTGGTCATGTGACAGCCCGTCCTGGTCATGTGACAGCCCGTCCATGTGAGGAATGGACAGCTCCGAGGACGGCACCGAGGACTCGTAGATCCCCGAGTCTCGAGGAGGAGGCAGTTCTGGAGGAGAGAGGTCCACCTGCTCCATCTGAGGAAGAGGAGGAGGAAGAGGAGGAGGGGGTCTGGAGCGGTCCGTCTGGTCTGGAGCCAGGACGTTTACAGACGGGACACAGGACGAAGAGGAGGACGGTAACGGGACGGAGCTCGACCTGGAACAGACACAGAAACTACTGAGAACTGGATCTAACAAAATGAAGATGGAGATTCTTCATCTAAAGCTACCTGTAAACGCACCTTTCACCAGACACTGATGATATTCTGATTTAGACACTGCTAATGCTACAGTACTTTCACACAAATTCAGCTAAAAACATAGAAGAACTTGTATTAAATAACCTTTAAAACCTAAAATCTTAAAAGTGATAAGGATTAGACATAATGTTGGTTTAGAGAACTCTCTATAAACTGAGAAGTAACAGTGAGGACACCTTCCAGACAAAAATGTACATGGACCAAAAACTATTAAATCATGATACATCGATGTTTTTCTGGTAAATCTGAGGAGGACACCAGGGTTAAACATTAATTAGACTGTCCTCTAAAACAATCTGTATTTACCCTTTTGAAATATTACCCTGGGGAGGAATCAATCACCTGACATGGTTCGGTAATTTCTCTACTATTTAATTATTTAGTTTTAACCAGAGGACACTCAGACGCTTCAGTTTTACTTTATTGGACTCAACCTGCAGCTGCTCGAACCAGAGACTGAAAAAACACACTCTTATCACATTTAAATAACAGTAAAACAGACAGTTTTTTACCTGGAGGTGCTTCTGGGTAAAGACTGAGAGCAGTGTGGACCAGGACTGTAACCAGGACTTGGACCAGGACTTGGACCAGGACTGTGACACAGACCTGGACCTAGACTTAGCGCAGACCCAGGTCCAGATCCTGGAGCCAACAGGATCACGTTCCTCTTCGGAGCCGAGTCTCGTGAGTCCAGCGTCTTCACCGCGACCTCGTTCAGGACCAAACCGGACTCGGGTCTCGTCTCCGGACCCGAGGAGGGGGGCGGGGCCGAGGGGTCGTGGGCGGAGCCTCCGGCGGGGGGGCGGAGCTGCCTCTCGAACCAGTCCGGACTCTGGGAGATGAACTGGTGCATGTTGCAGATGGAGACGTACAGAGAGCGGCCGGATTTACTCCTGAAGTAGTTCCTGCGGGAGACGTTAGGGGGCGCTGTGTCCCGGTCCCAGAGAGAGGCCTGGGACGAGTGCAGCCGAGAGAAGAGCTGAGGGAGCTGGTCCATCAGCTTCAGCCTGGAACCACACACAGTCCAGTTAGAACTCACAAGAGCAGCTTCTCATTTTCACTGATTATGTATTCACAAATCTGTTCAAAGGTTTGAGGCAGGTCTTTGAAAGGTTTTTTCCCTGATTTTCTTTTCTTGTCCCTGTCTCAGACTCCACTCTCCTCCAAAATCAGTCTAGGGACCTCTCCTGCTTCTCTTTTATTAAAAAATAAAACCAGACCAGTTTTTCCTCCAAAATACTAATCCATTTGACCAAACTGAAGTTTAGAGTTTAGCGTTAGCTTAGCTGTGACTTCAGCGTCAGGACGACAATTATCTCCTCCTCGTTAAACATTACGTGATTGAATTGACAGTATTTATCTGTGTTTTACGTTGTCTCCCTTTTCTCTGTTGATGCTTTTCTTTTTTCAGCTGTTTCTCTGTTAAAAGACATATTCAGCTGAAAATACACTTTATCTGCAGCTATTAAACTTCCTGGAACGTCATGTGACAAGTGTCGACCAATGGGAGCGTTAGATAATCACCTGGGGGCCAGACTGAGGGCCCCGAGTGTTAGATAATCACCTGGGGGCCAGACCGAGGGCCCCGAGTGTTAGATAATCACCTGGGGGCCAGACCGAGGGCCCCGAGTGTTAGATAATCACCTGGGGGCCAGACTGAGGGCCGTGGGGACGTCGTTTTCGCTGGAATAGTCGAAGTAAACCGTGAGGAAGCGGCTCTGCTCGTTGTCGCTGTGTTTGGCCTGAAGCAGCTTCTCGGCGATCATCGCCACGGCAACCACGAACAGGTCCCCGCCGCCGCCGATTGGTCCGCTGCCGTTGTCGGGGGAGGAGCTACTGCTGCTGTTGCCGCGGCGACCGAGAGGAGCCTTCCCTCGTCGACTCTTCTTCTCCACAAAGTAACTGTAGAAAAAAAACAAGAAACTGGATTTAGTTTTTATATAATTCTTTTTATTAACATTTATTAATCCTTTTTTTCTCCACGACTTTTGAACACATTTTTATGACCAATAAATAAAAGGAGTCTCATTTAATGAAATATTAGCAGTAAAGTAATAATATCAGGTATCTGTTGAGTTCATTTCACTGTTTTATATAAAAGTTAATAAAACTTTACCTACATTTAATGTCAATATTTGTAATAATTGTTAAGTTTGACACAAATTTACTAAAAATTTCCAAACCTTTTTATAAAACTTGGCAAAACTATTAAAACCCATAACTTTCTAATTTTTGGAATTTGCATTTTTTTATTTTTTTTTTTATGACAGTAACTTTGATGATTTTTTATTTTTTTAAAGATACTTTTAGTCCTATTTTTATTTAATATGTACATATAAGAAAAGGCATTGTTTTGATGCACATATTATTATCCACTTATTCTCCATATGAAGCAATTTAGGAGAAAATAAGAATATTTTGGACAAAAATAAAATAAAAAATATATATAAACTGGGTGTAATTAATAAAGCTGCATCTGTTAATTATGTGACCGCTGATGTTTGGCTTTCTTTTCTCATCTGTCATCATCTCATTTTGATATATTTTTCTTTGCTATATTCTGATTATATTCTGATTATATTCTGATTATATTCTGATTATATTCTGATCAGTACGATTCTAATTATATAAATAACTAAATGTGTACCGTAATCCTTTGGAGCAGACGGTGATGATGAAGTGAGCCTCGTCCAGTTGTCGACTCAACCACGACATCTGTCCCTCTTTGCACATGTCCAGATGTTCCCACAGGTCCAGCACCACCTGAAGGGCACACCGCGAGGCGTTTAAGGACACACTGTTAATACCACTGATGGCCACTAGATGCTGCCGTAGACATGACCAACACAGAGGCTAAACCAAACTAACCCTAACCCACTACAGCTCTTTATTATTTTATTCTTTTGAAGAAAACCTGGATGTGCAGTTTGTAAACGACATGCTTGATGGTTTTGAGGGCACCTTCTTAGTTAAATATATCAGTAATGTCTTGAAGTGGAAAATAATCTGATGTAACAGCAATCATCTGAAAAAAACAAGACCTTAAGACGTCATCTAGACTTTATTATTAAGGATTTCAATAGAAAAGAATATTATAAGATCACAGCTCGCTTTAGGATAAAGGAGTTCTCCCATTGGTCGACACTGATGTCAATAAGGAAGTAATAGCTGAAGACTTTTTGCTGCTGGATATGTTTTTAACAGAGAAACAGCACAAAAAAGATAAACGTAAACAGAGAAGGTAAAAAGATAAATATTGGCTTCATTCACACAATGTTTAACGAGGAGGAGATAATTGCTGTTCAGACGCTAAAGTCAGAGCTAAAAGTTTATGGTTAGATCTAAACTTAGATTTGGTGAAATGTATTTGTATTTTGTGAAGGAAAAAGTGGTCTAACTTTACTTTTTTAATAAAAGAGAAGCAGGAGAGTGGATCTGAGACAGGGACAAAAAAAGAACTCAGGGAGTGCCACCTGAAGTTAAAATCTCACCATGTTTTTTATCTTTTTACCTGGCGTCCCAATCATATTTTGAATCCTTCTTGATAATCCTTGAGCTAAAAGAGTGATTAGAGGAATATGTTTGGACTTTATTTTATATTATTTTATTTTATGGGCCTTTATTGAATAATTTACATTGGACCAAATGGATCTGAACTTTGGTTCTTTAGATAAACACCAAAGCGCGCAGATAAAACTGTGTAAAATAACGGTTTCTCCTGTGCGTACCTCGCAGCCGCAGAAATCCTGGAGGAAGTACGCGAAGGCCTGGACCACGCTGCTGTGTTTGGGACAGTCTCTGTTGGAGTAACACAGAAAGACTTTGGGACGAGGCCAGGGTCGCTCCGAGATCAGCGCCGCGCTCTGATTGGACGACTCGCTGCTCTCCTCGTCCAGATGGCTGTAGATGTTCTCTGAGGACACAGTTTCAGAGAAGAAACAAGACCTTTAACCTGATGCTACAAGAAGAGTCCTCTGCACCAGCCACATAACCAATACTACAACGAGATCCTTCTCCTGCGCCCCCTGGTGGATTCATTCATCCTCTGCAGTCAATAGCAGACCCTTCACTGAGGGTTTTATTCTCATTTTGAGGAACAACTTCTGTTAATTTCTAAAATGTTACTCTAGGAACCTTGCAGCAGCTTCTAATAACTTCATTGTTTATACATTATGTTTATGTGCACATTAGTTGCTGTATTGCATTTTGTGAAGAAATCTGCATATTTTTTTTGCCAAAAAGCATAAATTACCATAGTTTAGTATTTAATTAAACTAATTAAAGATAAAAATGTCACCTTAAATTATATTTTCAATTTATTCCATAATGAACATTGGGATTCATTATTTGCTAACTATTTCACTTGCTGATAGTTCTCTTTCGTCTCCTCAATTTGCACAAACAAAATTAAATGACAATGATTATCTATATTTAAAATAAATAAATTCCAAGGACAGAATGACTGATGTAAGCCCCACGGCTCTGATTGGATAAAAGCTGCTTCGTCCAATCCATAAACCATTTAAAGAACCTGCTCTCTGGATCTGGACGGGGTTCCTTTATAAAGCGATGGTTCTGACTGAATCCACTTTATCTCTTCTCACTATATAAGTATATAAAATCAGTGTAAGTCTGAAAGAGACACTGACCTTGTTGTTTCTTGCGGCACATGACGGTGAAGAGAGTGGCGAAGGCGGAGAGTATGACCAGAGGAACAGTGATGGCCATGGCTCTGATGGGACCGGCCCACGGAGAGTGCACTGAAACACCAAAACACAACAAATAAAGTCATTTTATACATACTTCTATTGTGCTTTTACATCACACTCACACTGCTGCAGCCCACAGACCCTGGTCGTGCTGTAGTCTGGAGCCGGAATAACCATATAATTTAATATACATGCTGTACCTTGACTGACGTGGAACTGGGTCTGTCTCCTCGTCGTGTTGGTGTCGTCTCGGAGCTGAAAACAACAACAAACCACTGCGTAAAGAATATCAACAATGACTATGGATTTATTAGCAACAACCTGCATTAAAAAAACAACAGAAAAACAGGATCTGAAGGAGGCCTCGGATGCTGACGGTGTGTGTAATGGCCTCAGAGTGAAGATAAATCAGTCTAATGTACTTTACAAGCCACAGATTCTTGTTAAAAGTTTCAAAAGCACATGGATCTTTTGGATAAATCAAAGTACGCTGCACAGAGATCTATGAGTGAACACTGAGCTCTGTTTCCTCCTGGTTTCCTCTAGTTTTAGTTTGTATTTTTATGAGCAGAGCTGGTGGAGTCTGACAGTGGGTCGTACCTCGATGGTGTAGGTTCCTGGAGTCACGTCCTGAAGAACACAGCTGGTTCTGACCTGGTTCAAGTCCTGCACAAACACAACGTCAGGTCAAAAACACAGCTTTGGTCCATTTATAGAAACACTGAGGAGTCTTTAAGCTCCTCCCTTTGAGTCTCTTCTGCTCTGATTGGTCAAGATTAAAGACAGAGTAAACCAGACCTAAACCAGATCTAAACCAGGTCTAAACCAGGACTAAACCAGACCTAAACCAGACCTAAACCAGACCTAAACCAGGTCTAAACCAGGACTAAACCAGACCTAAACCAGGACTAAACCAGGACTAAACCAGGACTAAACCAGGTCTAAACCAGGTCTAAACCAGGACTAAACCAGGACTAAACCAGGACTAAACCAGGCCTAAACCAGGTCTAAACCAGGACTAAACCAGGCCTAAACCAGGACTAAACCAGGACTAAACCAGGACTAAACCAGGACTAAACCAGGACTAAACCAGACCTAAACCAGGTCTAAACCAGGTCTAAACCAGGTCTAAACCAGGACTAAACCAGGACTAAACCAGGACTAAACCAGACCTAAACCAGGTCTAAACCAGGACTAAACCAGGTCTAAACCAGGACTAAACCAGGACTAAACCAGGACTAAACCAGGACTAAACCAGACCTAATCCAGGACTAAACCAGGACTAAACCAGGACTAAACCAGGACTAAACCAGACCTAAACCAGGACTAAACCAGGACTAAACCAGGTCTAAACCAGGTCTAAACCAGGACTAAACCAGGTCTAAACCAGGTCTAAACCAGACCTAATCCAGGACTAAACCAGGACTAAACCAGACCTAATCCAGGACTAAACCAGACCTAATCCAGGACTAAACCAGGACTAAACCAGATCTAAACCAGGTCTAAACCAGGACTAAACCAGGTCTAAACCAGGTCTAAACCAGGTCTAAACCAGGACTAAACCAGGACTAAACCAGGACTAAACCAGGACTAAACCAGGTCTAAACCAGGCCTAAACCAGGACTAAACCAGGACTAAACCAGGACTAAACCAGGACTAAACCAGGTCTAAACCAGGACTAAACCAGGTCTAAACCAGGACTAAACCAGGTCTAAACCAGGACTAAACCAGACCTAAACCAGACCTAAACCAGGACTAAACCAGACCTAATCCAGGACTAAACCAGGACTAAACCAGATCTAAACCAGGTCTAAACCAGGTCTAAACCAGATCTAAACCAGGACTAAACCAGACCTAAACCAGACCTAAACCAGACCTAAACCAGGACTAAACCAGACCTAATCCAGACCTAAACCAGACCTAAACCAGGTCTAAACCAGGTCTAAACCAGGACTAAACCAGGTCTAAACCAGGACTAAACCAGGTCTAAACCAGGACTAAACCAGGTCTAAACCAGGTCTAAACCAGGACTAAACCAGGACTAAACCAGGACTAAACCAGGTCTAAACCAGGACTAAACCAGGACTAAACCAGGACTAAACCAGGTCTAAACCAGGACTAAACCAGGTCTAAACCAGGACTAAACCATAAACCAGGTCTAAACCAGGACTAAACCAGGACTAAACCAGGTCTAAACCAGGTCTAAACCAGGACTAAACCAGGTCTAAACCAGGTCTAAACCAGGACTAAACCAGGTCTAAACCAGGACTAAACCAGGTCTAAACCAGGACTAAACCAGGACTAAACCAGGACTAAACCAGGTCTAAACCAGGACTAAACCAGGTCTAAACCAGGACTAAACCATAAACCAGGTCTAAACCAGGACTAAACCAGGACTCAAGCAGGTCTAAACCAGGTCTAAACCAGGATTAAACCAGGTCTAAACCAGGTCTAAACCAGGACTAAACCAGGTCTAAACCAGGACTAAACCATAAACCAGGTCTAAACCAGGACTAAACCAGGACTCAAGCAGGTCTAAACCAGGTCTAAACCAGGATTAAACCAGGTCTAAACCAGGTCTAAACCAGGACTAAACCAGGTCTAAACCAGGACTAAACCAGGTCTAAACCAGGACTAAACCAGGACTCAAGCAGGACTAAAGCAGGTCTAAACCAGGACTAAACCAGGTCTAAACCAGGACTAAACCATAAACCAGGTCTAAACCAGGACTAAACCAGGACTCAAGCAGGTCTAAACCAGGTCTAAACCAGGATTAAACCAGGTCTAAACCAGGTCTAAACCAGGACTAAACCAGGTCTAAACCAGGTCTAAACCAGGTCTAAACCAGGTCTAAACCAGGATTAAACCAGGTCTAAACCAGGTGTAGTGTCCCTGACTGTGGACCTGGACCTTTTCTTTAAACCAGGGTACAGAGTAGAGTCTTACGGGTCTGCAGCGCTGCAGTCTGAAGGGTCCGTCCTGCCTCAGTTTGTAGTAAACGTAGTAAAGACCGAACCCAAACGAGGCCGGGGCCGGATCGAAGGCCACGTGGAGGTTGGAGCCCAGCTGTGACACGTTCAGGGACTTGGGTTTCCAGTCTGAGGACAGAGATCCCAGCGGTTATCACAGATTTACACTGGTGTATTAACTGTTTGCCTGAGATAAATGTGAGCTGTGAAAACTAAGTGTGAACAGGTGTCTGTGACGATGACGTAGGCTCAGAGGAACTCACATGGTTTACAGACCAGGTTTTCAGAGCCGAGCAGCACCTCACAGGCTGGAAACAAAAAGAACAGACGATTACAGCGTTAACTACGAACAGCAGTGAGTCCAGAGTCAATCAAGCAGAAAAAACTGAGAAAATGTGGTTTCTTTTGCCTCTAGACGAATAATATATGAAAGAACTACAGCTCCCAGGATGCAGTTCACCTTTACATGTTATATAAGTTCAATAATATTGTGTCGGTTCATTTGGCTCCAAAACAGCCCTAACCCGTCGAGGCCTGGACTAGACCCCTGAAGGTGTGAGCTGGTTTTAGTTGGATTTGAACAGGTTTTAGTTGGATTTGAACATGTAGTGCCTGGACTCACAGTTTGTTCGTAGAAAAGACGGAGGGAAGAAGCTCTCGTTCATCAGAGAAGGAAAAGGTACCACTCTGATCATGAAGTCTGTGTCGAAGGAGAGTCCAGTGAACGGCTGACTGCTCAGCTTCTGCAGAAATAAATAAAAACAACTATCAATGTGTTCCTGTAGGAGTATTTTGACCCTACCGTGTTCCTGTAGCAGTATTTTCACCCTACCGTGTTCCTGTAGGAGTATTTTGACCCTACCGTGTTCCTGTAACAGTATTTTGACCCTACCGTGTTCCTGAAGCAGTATTTTGACCCTACCGTGTTCCTGTAACAGTATTTTGACCCTACCGTGTTCCTGTAGCAGTATTTTGACCCTACCGTGTTCCTGTAGGAGTATTTTGACCCAACCGTGTTCCTGTAGCAGTATTTTCACCCTACCGTGTTCCTGTAGGAGTATTTTGACCCTACTGTGTTCCTGTAGCAGTATTTTGACCCTACCGTGTTCCTGTAGCAGTATTTTGACCCTACCGTGTTCCAGTAGGAGTATTTTGACCCTACCGTGTTCCTGTAGCGGTATTTTGACCCTACCGTGTTCCTGTAGGAGTATTTTGACCCTACCGTGTTCCTGTAGCAGTATTTTCACCCTACCGTGTTCCTGTAGCAGTATTTTGACTCTTCCGTGTTCCTGTAGCAGTATTTTGACTCTTCCGTGTTCCTGTAGCAGTATTTTGTCCCTACCGTGTTCCTGTAGGAGTATTTTGACCCTACCGTGTCCCTGTAGGAGTATTTTGACTCTACCGTGTTCCTGTAGCAGTATTTTGACCCTACCGTGTCCCTGTAGGAGTATTTTGACTCTACCGTGTTCCTGTAGCAGTATTTTGACCCTACCATGTTCCTGTAGCAGTATTTTGACCCTACCATGTTCCTGTAGGAGTATTTTGACGTGTTCCTGTAGCAGTATTTTCACCCTGCCGTGTCCCTGTAGCAGTATTTTGACCCTACCGTGTTCCTGTAGCAGTATTTTGACCCTACCGTGTCCCTGTAGGAGTATTTTGACCCTACCGTGTTCCTGTAGCAGTATTTTGACTCTTCCGTGTTCCTGTAGCAGTATTTTGACTCTACCGTGTTCCCATAGCAGTATTTTGACTCTACTGTGTTCCTGTAGCAGTATTTTGTCCCTACCGTGTTCCTGTAGCAGTATTTTGACCCTACCGTGTCCCTGTAGGAGTATTTTGACTCTACCGTGTTCCTGTAGCAGTATTTTGACTCTACCGTGTTCCTGTAGCAGTATTTTGTCCCTACCGTGTTCCTGTCGCAGTATTCTGTCCCTACCGTGTTCCTGTCGCAGTATTTTGACACTACCGTGTTCCTGTAGGAGTATTTTGACCCTACCGTGTTCCCGTAGCAGTATTTTGACCCTACCGTGTTCCTGTAGCAGTATTTTGACCCTACCGTGTTCCCGTAGCAGTATTTTGACCCTACCGTGTTCCTGTAGCAGTATTTTGACCCTACCGTGTTCCCGTAGCAGTATTTTGACCCTACCGTGTTCCTGTTGCAGTATTTTGACCCTACCGTGTTCCTGTAGCAGTATTTTGACCCTACCGTGTTCCTGTTGCAGTATTTTGACCCTACCGTGTTCCTGTAGGAGTATTTTGACCCTACCGTGTTCCTGTAGCAGTATTTTGACTCTTCCGTGTTCCTGTAGCAGTATTTTGACTCTACCGTGTTCCCATAGCAGTATTTTGACTCTACTGTGTTCCTGTAGCAGTATTTTGTCCCTACCGTGTTCCTGTAGCAGTATTTTGACCCTACCGTGTTCCTGTAGGAGTATTTTCACCCTACCGTGTTCCTGTAGCAGTATTTTGACCCTACCGTGTTCCTGTAGCAGTATTTTGACCCTACCGTGTTCCTGTAACAGTATTTTCACTCTACCGTGTTCCTGTAACAGTATTTTCACCCTACCGTGTTCCTGTAGCAGTATTTTGACCCTACCATGTTCCTGTAGGAGTATTTTGACGTGTTCCTGTAGGAGTATTTTGACCCTACCGTGTTCCTGAAGGAGTATTTTGACCCTACCGTGTTCCTGAAGGAGTATTTTGACCCTACCGTGTTCCTGTAGCAGTATTTTGACCCTTCCTGTAGCAGTATTTTGACCCTACCGTGTTCCTGAAGCAGTATTTTCACCCTACCGTGTTCCTGTAGGAGTATTTTCACCCTACCGTGTTCCTGTAACAGTATTTTCACCCTACCGTGTTCCTGAAGCAGTATTTTCACCCTACCGTGTTCCTGTAGGAGTATTTTCACCCTACCGTGTTCCTGTAGGAGTATTTTCACTCTACCGTGTTCCTGTAACAGTATTTTCACCCTACCGTGTTCCTGTAGCAGTATTTTCACCCTACCGTGTTCCTGTAGCAGTATTTTCACCCTACCGTGTTCCTGTAGCAGTATTTTGACCCTACCATGTTCCTGTAGGAGTATTTTGACGTGTTCCTGTAGGAGTATTTTGACCCTACCGTGTTCCTGAAGGAGTATTTTGACCCTACCGTGTTCCTGTAGCAGTATTTTGACCCTTCCTGTAGCAGTATTTTGACCCTACCGTGTTCCCGTAGCAGTATTTTGACCCTACCGTGTTCCTGTAGCAGTATTTTGACCCTACCGTGTTCCTGTACCGTGTTCCTGTAGCAGTATTTTGACCCTACCGTGTTCCTGTAGCAGTATTTTGACCCTACCGTGTTCCTGTAGCAGTATTTTGACCCTACCGTGTTCCTGTAGGAGTAGTTGAGTTGCCGAGGCTCCTTGAGGATCAGATGCTGACACTGTTTTCCTTCTGGATTCTTGTCTTCCAGATAAACTCTGAAACCTTTAATGTGTTCGATTCCTGCAGAAAAAAAAACAAAAACACATTTAACTTTAGACACAACTTTAAATAATCAACATGTTGCTAAGCCCCGCCCCCAAACACCTTCATCCAATCACGTTCCACCTGCACAGATCAGCTGTAGTCCGGTCTTTAGTGGGTTTTACTCTAACATTTTTTAATTTTCAAAAAAGTGAGAGGAAAAAAAGATGGAAAATTTAGACAAAAACTGGCTTAATCCTGGTTTAGACTTGGTTTAGTCTGAGTTAAATTAATCTAAACCAGATAAAGACCAAGTAAAAACAAACCAAAAACCTGACTAGATCCAGTAATAATGAGATAAAAACAAACAAAACCAGGTGAAGTCTAAAATAAACCGCTTGAATTTGGTCCAAATCCAGATAAAATCACTTTAAATCAATTTGAAACTGGTTAAGATTAAGTGGTTGTACTGGTTTAGGTCTGTGTTTTTTCTCAATTTATTTCTAGTTTAGTCCGGATTTCGTCACAGTTTAGACTTGGTTAAGTCCTGATTTAGACCAGATTTAGATTTTTGTTCTGGTAAACCTATTTTGTTTTATTATATGAGTTTGGTTTTCTAATATACCAAAAAAATACTATACAAAAGTAAACCGCGGTGACTATAGGATTACACCCAGAAAAATCAGCCTAAACCAGGTCTAAACCAGGTCTAGCCCGGTCTAAACCCGGTCTAAACCAGGTCTAGCCCGGTCTGAAGCCCGTCCCTCTGTGGCTGGCCTCATGTTGTTGTGATTATCTCGGTGTGAGAGCGGCTCGACAGGTTTTGTGTCCAGAGGCAGATTCCTGAGCCTCGTCTGTGTTTCATGTTTACGACAGAAACAGGTTTAGGCTCAGGTCTGGATCTGAGACTCTACAGTTCAGTAATCACGCTTCAGTAATCACGCTTCAGTAATCACGCTTCAGTAATCACGCTTCAGTAATCACACTTCAGTAATCACGCTTTAATAATCACGCTTCAGTAATCACGCTTCAGTAATCACGCTTTAATAATCACGCTTCAGTAATCACGCTTCAGTAATCACGCTTCAGTAATCACGCTTTAATAATCACGCTTCAGTAATCACGCTTCAGTAATCACGCTTCAGTAATCACGCTTTAATAATCACGCTTCAGTAATCACGCTTCAGTAATCACGCTTCAGTAATCACGCTTCAATAATCACGCTTCAGTAATCACGCTTTAATAATCACGCTCTAATAATCACACTTCAGTAATCACGCTTTAATAATCACGCTTCAGTAATCACGCTTCAGTAATCACGCTTCAATAATCACGCTTTAATAATCACGCTTTAATAATCACGCTTCAATAATCACGCTTCAGTAATCACGCTTCAGCAATCACGCTTCAGTAATCACGCTTTAATAATCACGCTTTAATAATCACGCTTCAGTAATCACGCTTCAATAATCACGCTTTAATAATCACGCTTTAATAATCACGCTTCAGTAATCACGCTTCAGTAATCACGCTTTAATAATCACGCTTCAGTAATCACGCTTCAATAATCACGCTTCAATAATCACGCTTCAGTAATCACGCTTCAGTAATCACGCTTTAATAATCACGCTTTAATAATCACACTTCAGTAATCACGCTTTAATAATCACGCTTCAGTAATCACGCTTCAGTAATCACGCTTTAATAATCACGCTTCAGTAATCACGCTTCAGTAATCACGCTTCAATAATCACGCTTCAATAATCACGCTTTAATAATCACGCTTCAGCAATCACGCTTCAATAATCACGCTTCAGTAATCACGCTTCAGCAATCACGCTTCAGTAATCACGCTTCAGTAATCACGCTTCAGTAATCACGCTTCAGTAATCACGCTTTAATAATCACGCCAGTAATCACGCTTCAGTAATCACGCTTTAATATTCACGCTTCAGTAATCACGCTTTAATAATC
>CM072157.1:23699172-23732019 GCA_036850595.1 Rhyacichthys aspro | reverse complement strand
CTGTAATCAAGCCTGTGCAATATAACGTTATTATGATTTTAACTTTTAAATCCAATCAAACAGTGTAAATCTGAACGCTGTGTTTTTGTTATTGTCAGAAACGATTAAATATTCAGTTAATATCCGTATTTATTTTACTAAAGTAGTGCTCTGTATAAAGTAATATAGGCAAAAATAATAATCTAATGAATGTAAAAAGATTTGTTTATAAATCAAGCTGCTTTTTTGCACTATTTTGATTCTATTATAAAAAATACTCATAAATGCTTCATATAATATTTAACTTTTCAACTTTTATTTGAATTTGTGATGGTTCATAGATTTCCTTTGAGTATTTTTGTTCATTGGTCCATAACATTCCGCTCTTTTTCTCAGACAATACTCTTTCTCCTTCACATTTTTCCACGTTTACTCTTTGTTTGCTCCGGACAAATGCCCCGCTGCTGAAAATACCCACAAAACCCCAACAATACGATTTAACTTCTCCAAAATAATAAAGGAATTATTGGTGACTTTTGGAGAAGAACGAGGGAGGAGACGGGACAATGGGAGCGAACGGGGGATAAAAAACGGCGGGATAATGTCGGTTTAACGGAGGATGACGAGGGAAGAGGAAGAGGAGGCGTGGTCCGGGGCCGTCGACACGAGTGAGCGCTCCTGTGGCTGCGTAAAGACGGGTCAGGTTCAGGGTAAAAAACAGAAGGTCACGGGTCGACAAAGGGCAGAGGTCACGGAGACGATAGGGATTTACTCACACGGGTTTGGGAATAATGCAGAGAAAAGGAGGAAGACTGGGAAAGATGTGCCAAATATTCACTTTTTAAAGGAATTTATGGTAAAATGTTGCCAAAAAAAAAAGATTTTAATTGGTACTCGACCTGGTTTAGTCCTGCTTTAGTCCTGGTTTAGTCCTGGTTTAGACCTGGTTTAGTCCTGGTTTAGACCTGGTTTAGTCCTGGTTTAGACCTGCTTTAGTCCTGGTTTAGACCTGGTTTAGTCCTGGTTTAGAGGAGCTCAGTTACAAGCTGCTGCGTTTGGGGAGGATTCAGACACGAGTGAGCGCTCCTGTGGTTTTGTAAAGACGGGTCATGGCTCAATGCATTTTTTTTTTTCATTTTGTAAATTATAAATTGTGTTTTTTTGGTTTTTGTTTTTTAATTCAGTTGTTGTTAATTATGAGATAAATGCACTATGTCGTTATGAGCAACAGTTTGGTTTTATTTGGTTCTGGTTTAGACCTGAACTGAGTCTGGGGAGGATTCAGACACGAGTGAGCGCTCCTGTGACTCTGTGAAGACGGGTCATGGCTCAGTGCTCACATTTACATATTATTCTGATAAAAGAGTTTTGGTTAGACCTGGTTTAGACCCGGTTTAGACTCGTCTCACTGAGTCTGAGGAGGATTCAGACACGAGTGAGCGCTCCTGTGATTCTGTAAAGATGGGTCACAGCTGAATGCTCTTTTTTTCTCAGTTTTAGGAAATAAAAAGCCAAAAAGAATCATATTTTATCCACATTTAAAATAATAATAATATTTAGAGCATACAACTTTTCAAAACTCAGCACTTATAAATAAAACAGGTCCATGATGATTTAACTTTCATCTTTGATTTAGGCCTGGTTCAGTCCTGGTTTAGTCCCGGTTTAGTCCCGGTTTAGTCCCGGTTCCCTGAGTCTGGAGAGGATTCAGACACGAGTGAGCGCTCCTGTGACTCTGTAAAGACGGGTCATGGCTCAGTACTCACATTTACATATTTGTCCTTTTGCACTTTTTTAAACTATTACAAAATAAAACAGTGAGATAAATAAATGTTCAAAAAAAAGTGAGCGACGTATTAATGTAAAGAATTAAAAGAAGAGAGCACTTTTAATGAACAATGCCCTTTTGTTTAACAGTTTTCATCATTGAGCGTTTTTTGGTTTATTGTTGGTCTTTGTTTAGTCCTGGTTTAATCATGGTTTAGTACTGGTTTAGACCCAGACTAGTCCTGGTTTAGTCCCGTCTCACTGCGTCAGAGGAGGATTCAGACACGAGTGAGCGCTCCTGTGACTCTGTAAAGACGGGTCACAGCTGGATGCTCTTCTTTCTCAGTTTTAGGAAATTAAAGAGACTTAAATAATCGCTTTAAAAAGACAGACTAATCAAATATCTAAGACCTGTCCTGGTCTAGTCCTGGTCCAGTCCAGGTCCCTGGTCTAGTCCTGGTCTAGTCCCTGGTCCAGTCCTGGTCCAGTCACGTCTCACTGAATCGGGGCAGGACTCTTGACACGAGTGAGCGCTCCTGTGGCTGTGTAAAGACGGGTCAGGTTCATGTTAAAAACCTGAAGGTCACGGATCACGACACAATCTAAAAACCTGCCTTAGTCCTGGTTTCCTTCCTCATTTCATTGTTTCCTCGTTTCCTTCCTCAGCCCTGGTCTCTTTGTGCCCTTTTGTCCCGCTCGGACCCGGTCCAGACCTGGTTTAGTCCAGGTTTTGATGCTAAAAGGGTCACCTCCTCCTTTTGTCCCTGATCATCTCCGTGAGTCTGGGGTCACTCTGATCTGACCTTTTCTTCTTATTTCCTACTTTTCCTCCTTCACAGTCGAGAAAACTTAGACTTTTTTCTATTTTTAGATGATTCAACATTTAAATATTTTTTTCCACAGATTTCTTTTAAAGTTTATAATTAAAATGAGTTTTTAACACATTTTAGCAACAAAAATCAAACAGACCACAATACAGTTTTATTAAAGGTAAGAGTATTAGCTAAAAAATTGAGTATAGACCAGATGGTTTAGGCGAATGTTGCTGACGTGTGTGTGCTGTCAGTGAGAGGGTAGACAACACTGGCGAGTGGATCAATATTTATTTTTTTACAGGATAAATGTCACTGTAGGATTGTACAAAAGAACAAATATTGTTTTTTTTATGTTTTATTATCTGTATTTATAACTTTCTGTCAAAATGAAATTGAGTTGTGAAAAGTCATCTTTTATAATTAGAAAACAGTTAAAAAGATTTTGGGATGATTAGTTTAAAAAACTCCCTAAAAAAACTTTACTTGATTATTTATTTATTTTTTATAATTTACTGATAATGGTAGAATATTCAAAATAAACCCCAATTTTATTTCATTTAAAAATGAATTAAATGTTGTTGGTAAATTTCACTTTTTACAGATTGATGCCCCTTCATCTGTCATTTTACGTTATCATTTATTTATTCATAAGTTTGGTCATGCTGCTTGAGTTTTACTAATTATGCAAAATGTTGCTGCTGTTTTTTTGAGTGATTTTTGAATGTTTTCATTAAAAGAAAAAAGACCAAATACAGAGAGTTTTTAAGAACTTACTAACGTCATTAAGGTTAACTACAGCCCACAGATAAATTACATGTTTGTGTAAAAGTATAAAAAATAAATGAAGGAATGAGCTGGACTCACTGTCAGTTCTGAAGGTAACAGGCAGCTTTCGATTTCCTTCTGAAGCTGACGACGCCTGAAACAGACAAAACATGTCAAAGCTCTTATAAACATCATGTGACTGAGGACTCTTCTCTGATTGATTTTTTTTTAAAAAAAAAAAAAAAAAAAAAATAAAAAATTGTTTTTTTGTGTTTTTTTTTTTTTGTTTGGTTGGGTGTTGTTGGGTGGGGTGGGTGGGGGGATAATAAATAAATAAAATTAAAAAAAAATATAATAATAATAGAGGGTAAGGAGGGGGGGGGGATAAAAATTTAGGGGTATAAAATAGTGAAAAAAAAAAAATAAGGGAGAAGAGAAGAGAAAAAAAAAAAAAAAAAGAAAAAATAAAAAATATTTTTTATATATTATATTATATATATTATTATATGAAAATATTTTTTTTTTTGTGGGGGTTGTTGTTTTTTTTTTTTTTTTTTTTTTTTTTTTTTTTTTTTTTTTTTTTTTTTTTTTTTGTTGTGTTTGTGTTTTTTTTGGGTTTTTAAATCGTGAAACCTGGAATATTTTTGTGTGGTGTTGGGGGGGGGGGGGGGGGGGTTTTTTTGGGGGGGGGGGGGGGGGGAGACATATGGGTTTATTAAATAAAAAAGGGGGCAAAAAGGGGGGGGGGGTTGTTTTGGGGGAATTCTGCACACCTCTCATTCCTCCTTTTAGTTTGAGCTTTAAATGTTTAATTTTCCAGGACAGATGTGAGTAAAGAGTGTTATTTCGAGCGGATAAACCCGACTGAAAACAGCACATCTGGAGTTTTTGGTGGAGCTGAGATGCACAGATAAACCTCGGAGTCAGTGACGGGACAAACCTCACTGAGACTCAAAAACACCGACAGAAAACACTCCTCCAGCGACTGTAGTGGAGATAATTCAACGTCTGTGACACAAAAACCAGCTGCGTTAAACCAGAAAGTAGCAGCAGGGAGTTTGGATAAAAGGACGTCATTTTCTACTGACTCTGTTTTTCTGACCCAGTCCCTTCCTTCAGTTCAGTCTCTGATAATTATTACTGTTTACAGCCTTCACTTTGAACCTGATCGTTTTCTCCAGACTCCGCCCACGACCCCAGACTCCGCCCACAGACCCAGACTCCGCCCACAACCCCAGACTCCGCCCACAGACCCAGACTCCGCCCACAGACCCAGACTCCGCCCACAGACCCAGACTTCCGAATTATAATGACAGCCTGTTTAAATCTGTTTTTTTATTAGGCATATTATCCTTCTAAATACAGTTTGAGCTTGTGGATCTAAGCTAAAAAGTCCTGATTTATGTCCAGATGTCTGATTCTAAACTCAAACAACTCTTGAACAACTCTTGAACAACTCTTGAACAACTCTTGAACAACTCTTGAACAACTCTTGAACAACTCTTGAACAACTCTTGAACAACTCTTGAACAACTCTTAAGTAGTTTGCTGCAGGTCTGGAGCTGCTCTGTGTTTTGGTCTGAGGTGATTATTCTCTGAGAAACACCTGGAAACAGGAAACTGTCTGAGTCTGAGTCCACTCTGTCATTATTATTTTGGGACCTGAGGCGGTGGGCGGAGTCTGGGGTTGTGGGCGGAGTCTGGGGCTGTGGGCGGAGTCTGGAGAAAATGATCAGGTTCAAAGTGAAGGCTGTAGATGGTAATAATTATCAGAGACTGAACTGAAGGAAGGGACTGGGTCAGAAAAGTAGGAAAGAGGAACAGAATCTTTGGGGAAAAGCATCAGAGAAAGTCGTTCCATTAACTTTAAGATTTAACCTTTGACCTACACAAATCAGCCACAACATTATGACCACCTCTAATATTGTGTTGGTGGTGTCCAAAAGCATCTCTGGACTTGTTTGTGTAATAACAGCCCAGTCCCTGACCTTTAACCCGACTCCCGTCTCTGTCTCCAAACCTGAGTCCCATCTGGAAGTGTTCAGTGTGAGCCTCTAATCAGTGCTTCCTCTTCTCTTCCTCCTCGCTTCCTTTCCTTCTCCTCATTAACTCCCCACCGCCCACTCTCTCCTGTAGACCCTACATCCACAGCTTTACTAAACCTGTTCAAATCAGACTAAAACCTGTTCAAATCAGACTAAAACCTGTTCAAATCAGACTAAAACCTGTTCAAATCAGAGTAAAACCTGTTCAAATCAGACTAAAACCTGTTCAAATCAGAGTAAAACATGTTCAAATCTGACTAAAACCTGTTCAAATCTGACTAAAACTTGTTCAAATCAGAGTAAAACCTGTTCAAATCTGACTAAAACCTGTTCAAATCAGACTAAAACCTGTTCAAATCAGACTAAAACCTGTTCAAATCAGACTAAAACCTGTTCAAATCAGACTAAAGCCTGTTCAAATCCATCTAAAACATGTTCTAATCAGACTAAAACCTGTTCAAATCAGAGTAAAACCTGTTCAAATCAGAATAAAACCTGTTCAAATCAGAATAAAACCTGTTCAAATCAGACTAAAACCTGTTCAAATCCATCTAAAACATGTTTAAATCCAACTAAAACCTGTTCAAATCCATCTAAAACATGTTCAAATCCAACTGAAACCTGTTTAAATCCAACTAAAATCTGTTCAAATCCAACTAAAACCTGTTCAAATCAGACTAAAGCCTGTTCAAATCCATCTAAAACATGTTTAAATCCAACTAAAACCTGTTCAAATCCATCTAAAACATGTTTAAATCCAACTAAAACCTGTTCAAATCCATCTAAAACATGTTTAAATCCAACAAAACACTTGTCTAAACTAATATTACTCCAGAACAACGTAATCCCTTTAAATGTTAAACTAAACCATTTGGTGAAAGTTACGTTACGACAGCACACTCTTTTCCAGGTTGTTTTATTTTCTCTGCGACTAAAACCTGGTCAGTCTGGTTTTCAGAGACACAGGGGAGTCCTGTAACGTGAGCTCTGAGTAATTAGTGATGATTACAAAAGGAAGTCATTCTGTAGAGTCCCCAGAGACCAGCCTTAACCCACTTCACAAACTCAGACCCAGACTGAGGCAAATACATGCTCTGCCTAAACTTCTGTGTACGTTATGGTCATTTAATAATTATAAAACTGGAGCTAGCACCAGGATAATCTGTGTGTGAAGAGACAGAACTATTCTAACACTCTTCTCTCCTGTTTTTGTCTTGAACTAGCTCTACTTCAGCAATACCACAAATAAACACTCATCTGCAGCCATTACTTATCATTACTTCCTTATTGACATCAGTGTCGACCAATGGGAGCCTCCTTTCTCCTGAAGTGAGCTGTGATTGGACAGACCCTTAATAACAAAGTCCAGATGACGTCTTAAGGTCTCATTTTTTCCACAAATCAATCGTATGAAAACATGCTGTTGGGGATTAAATGGTAAATAAAGTGTGTAATTCAATAATGTAAACGAAAAGAGCAAACTTCCTGGTCCCTAGACGTTTGTTTGAGTTTTTTTTATTTTATTTTTGCATAACTTTGGATGTGTTGATGCAAGGTTGTGAATTTGAATTTTTCATAATTTTTTTCCTCTTCATGTCTTTCTTATGCCTTTTAAACCAGACAGCTCCACCTCTGTCCCTTCAGGATTTTTTTGTTATTTTTTTCAATACCATTGCAACGTGATTTGTGTTTTTAAATTTTTTTCCCATTAAAAACTTTTTTTGTGTGTGTCCAATGGACCCAGGTGGAGCAATTAATTTAAAGACTTTGCACAAAAAAATAAAAATTGATCAGAATCAATGTTTTCTGACACTCATAGACCCTCCCAAAATTTAAATTTGCACTGATGGGATGGAAAAAAATCAAACAAAGAGACTTGAAAAGGGTTAAAAATTCATAAATATTTGTTATGTTTGGTAAAGACTGAAGTTAACAATGACATTCATAAAAAAGATGTATAATATTTGTATGGCAATCTTTAAGAGAGCATTTTTTTGTGTCCAAGTTAGATGTAAAATTCACTGGGTTCACCTTCACTGAACAAGTCGAGACAGATCACACACGGCTCATTCAAGTGAATAAAAAGTTCATATTAAAGACAAACTGACAGAAGAACAGCAGCAGAATCAGGTTTGTGCCTTTATTCTGCTCCAGGACTGGGATAAAACAGTCAATTATTCTGTAAATACACTGTGTTATATTCTATAATCGTTCCAATCACGAGTCTCCAGGTGATTTTGTGTCGTTGTAACGTCCACAAACCCTGCAGAGGTTTTTCTCCGAGTGCGTTTTGTGGATGCGTTCTTTGTTCTGAAGCATTAAACTCCAGAACAGAGGCTGATCCTCGGAGCCTGAAGCTGTAGCGAGGAAACAGAGCCAGAGAGCAGCCAACCACAGCGTTCCCAGGACTCAACAAAACCCCGCTGCTCGCCTCTGGATCAGTGAGCCTCAAAGACCCCCGACCGGCCCCTGGTCCCGGCCCCTGGTCCCGGTTTAGTCCCGGGTTAGTCCTGGATTAGACTGTTTTTTTAATCCGTAGACCGGATCACAAACGAAAGATCGGTTTTAAATCTGTTCAGAGTCGAAGGTGAAAGAGTGAGACGTCTGTTACACAACTGTATCTTTGGAGAGAAACATGCAAATCACTGTTGCACAATCACGTTAAATCAAGTGTGTTTACATACATTAGGTAGGTATATATATATATATATGATATTCAGGACCAGGCTTTACATGCCTCAGAGAAACAGTTATTCATTTCACTCTTATAATGCATTAGAGTTTATAAAGCGCTTTTCACGGTTCATTATTCATTCAGACTCTGGTAACTACCTCTGAACCACAGCTGTTCAGAGACGTGGTTCAGAGAATATACTCCAACTTCACAAGGACAGAGCAGGGATTGAACCAACAACCTTCTGGTGATTGAGCCACTGTTACATGTCAAAGTAAAGTCAGGACTAGTCGGATTAAAAAAATCATCAGATAAATGAAATAATCAGGACCCAAAAGTGGGTTGAGGGCATGTTCACAGAGAGTGTGGTTCAAAAAGGTTGTGGAAAATACAGTTTCAGTGTTTAGTCATTATATGTAAGGCTTTTATTCTGATAAACAGTTTGCAGATGCCATTTTAATGACCGTGAAATGTTTTGGATCTTTTTTTACATTCATTTTAAATAACTTTGCTTGGTTTCTGTTAAAGTAGGTTTCAAAATAACTGAGTGAAAACTTCAACATGACACCAGTCGAGAACCACTGGTTTAGTGACGGTTTTTAAACCTGAGAAAGCCGTGTCTGTGGAATATCTCTGGTTATAAGTTCTGCACATGCTCAGTTCGTCTGCAGCTTCGGGACAGCCTCAGGACCAGGATCGCTGCCGTCTCATCTTTTCCACAGAAGAATACGGAGCGCTCCCGTTTCCTCGGTCTGTTCTTCACATTCAGACTCAACTCGCGGAAAAAACACATTCATCTGGACGAACCATCGAGAGACGCCCCAGAGGATCATGGGAGATGTTTGAAGACGACCCAGAGACAGGTAAAAAGGAGCTTCCTGTGAGACTCTGATGGAATCTGCAGATGACTTTAAACATAAAAAACTGGGACGTAAACCTTGAGCTGCTCCGGGACTAATCCTCGGAGGCTCTTCAATCTTCAATCAAGCAAAGACTGCACCGACAAACACTTTCCTAAACTCAAAGAAGCAGCAGTAAAAGTCTTTCACAGCGGTTGAATTAACTAAACTTAAAATACTGGAGAGATTTTCATTTTTGTTGAAAATATGGACACAGAAGCAATTTAGAACTACTCTCAAGTGGCTACTGCACCGTCCAGAGAAATGCCTGTAATTCTTCAGGATGCAACAGCAGGATTCCAACAAATTACATCAAAATGTCCTTTATTTCCTATGATCTCAGTAACACAGACAAAAGGCTGTAACTCAACACCTGCTGCCACTAATTCTGACAAAAAAACATGTAAAACTATACACAGCTTCATTTACTGTCTTGAAAATATTAGAAAACAGGGTTATTAGTACTTTTCCATCAGGGATTCTCACCCAATTTTCCTCAAAAACTGCAAAATAAGAACCAGATCCTGACGAAGACATGACGAAAATGACGAGAGACTTTCAGTTGTCAGCAGGACAATAAACTCAGAAATCCTCCATAAACAACACCACGTACGACACATTCTGTTTTCTTTTCTGGTTAATGTCGCGCTCCAGTTTGTGCCTGTTATTTGTTCCTTAATTTAAAGTTGAGTGAAGTAAAGCTGAGGCTGGATCGTTGGATGGAGCCAGAATGAAGCACAAGTTAAACAACAAAACTTACTGTTCTTCTGAATAAAGGTAAATAAAACGGAACACTGATTACCTTTTAGTTTTTTAGTTTTTTTAAAACTTGATACTAACTTGTCTTTTGAGAGGATTGTGTGAAACTGCAGCAGACTCTCCTCGGGCTGTAATCACCTCACACCTGGAGACCCCCTCCTCTTCCTCCTCTTCCTCTTTATTCTCCTCTGTTTCTTTTGAACCGAGAGGAAGTGAACTCAGCTCCTGTTCATGTTACAGACCGAGGACAGAGAGAAAACACTTTCACAGCTCTCCCCGACTTTACTTTACTTTTAATCCTAAAGTTAGATAAAGCATTTATTTATCACAGACTCGACAAATCCATTTTATCCCTTTTATTTGCTCAGATGACTTTATATCGTCACCGTTATGTCTCTTTGTGAATGAAAAGTGTCCCGTCTGAGCGTCTGATGCAGGTCTGTGTGTGTTCGGGACGGAGAGAGGAGGGGGCTGTGAACAGGAAACATGTCTGAGCAGTAAACAGAGCCTTCAAAGCCTCAACTCTTTCAGGAACAACAAGCACACTTCAAGATCCAGGAGGAAAACCAGTCTGTGAATAAATACAGGATCCATTTCCAGCAGCTCTGTCAGAATAAACGCTTCATTTGCTCTAGTGATACAAGAACAGTTCAGCTACGACAATGATGTTATTTGAATATATAAACAGATAAATGTACGACTGAAGTTTTGAGTTCTAGTTGTATTTGCTGCTGATGGACAAATAAACAAAAAAACATATAAAAACACACGCCAGACTAAATATGAGAACTGTAATGTTATAGACTCCAAATAAGCTACATTCAGACTGGATTTTGTGATGGTAAGTTATATTTTAGAACAGTGGTCACATATATTTCACCCTTTTCCTTCAATGACCTGTACTTTTGCCAAAGCTACTGTCGTTTCCACACACAGATAATTTCTTTCTTCTAATTATACTGACCTCAACAATGAAAAGTTTTTAATACAGAGTGGACAGAGACAGATTTTTTCACTTTAGTTCAGTCTTTAGTCCATATTTCTTTTTGCCAAGAAACTGGCAGTTTTCAAAGAATTCAACATCAGCCGACGCTTTACACTGTGTAAGAAATTACCTCTACAGCTTAAAGGTTTACAGGTCTGGTCGGTCTGTCAGATTTTAAAACCTAGTGTGACCCATGAGTCTTTATCCTGGACCTTTGTCTGTCTGAGAGTTTTCTAACAGCTCAAAGAGCTCAGGGGAGACTCTGGTGCAGCAGGGATTTCATTAAAAAACATTTCCATTTAATATTTTTAAATATTTGTACTTTCTCTTATGGCTTTTTTCTCGAATGAGGATTAAATATGGTCCAAACTTTTCCAAAGTGGACACAGATTCAGGACAGAGCCCAGACCGAGGCGTCCCCAAAGTGGTACAGGTCACTTTTTGGGGACACTTTGACCCTTTTGGTGGAAACGTCCCAAACCCGACAGTGACACTGTGGAGTCAGTATCAGTATAGACTATTTATGGCCTATATCTACCTTTTCTTCTTTCCTGTTAGACCAGGTTCTGCAAATGAGGAATAATTTTATCAACCTTTTTACCAGAAAAGTCTCAAGAGAAAGATATTAAAATCCAGTAAAAGCATGTAGATAAAGACAAGCTCAATGACTGGCTCATCACTTAAACTGAGGAACAGTGACAGTGCCACATTTTCCAAAATATTTGACCCTTTCTCCCATTTCTTCTGAGTCTAAACCATGTTCCAGGTTTGTCCAGGCCTGATACGTGTGAGTGCTGGTATTTAAACCCTGTGAGCGCTGGAGTGCGAGCTGTTTAACACTTCAAATGCTTCAGGACAAAGGACAGGAAGTGCTCCAGTACCTGCACAAACACAAAGAGAGCCACATAAAAGCCCCGTTCACAGCCTCCGCAGAGTCTTTGAGGGACGGAGCGGAGGTTCAGAGAGAAACTGCAGGGAAACGGGACAAAATGTGTGTCGCGCCGAGAACAAAAGCACAAATCCAGTGTTTTTTGGTCTCTCTACATTCACTCAACACAATGTGAGCAGCTCATTTCAAATATTCAAGGCTTAAACGTCCAACAACAGCTACTTTCACTGAAAAACTTTGTCTAAACCTAGTATTTTTGGAGTAAATAGCGTTCCACTTTAAATAATCCAGTAAAAACGGCAACAAAAAAAATAAGCAAACAAATGGAAAAGGTCGTAAACAGTTGCATTTAACCATTCGAAGCCTTAGCCAGTGCCATTTTGTCTCACCTAGAGCTGAATAAAAAAAGCTTAATAAACTAGATGTTTTATTTATTTTTTCTGCAAAAGCTGGTCTAACATAATATATGTATTATCTGTGTCACCGAAAGGAAAAGGCAGATAAGACAAGAAAAAATAACCTTCAGCAGTTTGTTTATAGTGCAGTATGTGGAAAATATTCACTGTTTTTCTCTAAAAGTCCTAACGTTTATTAAATATGGGAACAGAGAAACTTTGAAAAAGCATTAAAAGGACATTTAAAAGCGTTACGCAATAGACAATGAGAAAAACTATGCGAAATGTAAATAATAATAAATGATAAACACAAGGGGCTCATGATATATTACACATGTATCATTATTGCAATATCATTAAAATCAATATTCCTGTGTTAAACTCTTCCTGTTTTATTTATTTGGAACACCGACAGCCATCCACAAACACACAATACACCTCAGAACTTAATCAAACACAGTCACAAAACTGTTTAAAAGGAGAAAGAGTTGAAAAGAGACCAAAATAGCACTCTACAAATAAACTTATAATGTAAACAAATGTCAGAAAAGAGTTTTTGACTGAAACACAAGCTACATGAGACACATCTATTTATGGACGAGACACAATAAAAGCCAAACTTCTAACAAGCCAACTGAAAAATGAAGAGCTAAATTCTCAAATGAAGTGCTAATAGAGCAATTTACAAAATCGATGATTCAATAACAAGAGTTGAAATGCAAAATGGACACTAAATAAAAACCAAACAAGGCCAAACTCCAAACAAATAAACAGTAAATATAAGTGAAAGTCACTTAAACGAAACAAAACTGCATTATAAAGAAACCAAAAATTTATTAATCGTCACTTATACGCAGATTGATTATTTAAAACAACTAACTAGTATGAAAAATATCACGTTTAATCGATATAAATATGAGTTACAGAAGGCTATAGACAAAATATTAAACGTGAACATGTACAAAAGTAATAATTCAATGTTTAGGGATTTAAATTTTAAAATAGAACCAAAATATTTGCAGTTTTTGTGGTAATTTAAGGCAAACTTGAAAAATCGGAAGCTAACTGAGTATAGGCTTGGATTTAATATTGAACCATATAACAAGCTAAAACTAAGCTAAAAAAGAGACAAAAACAGCCGTAAAGTCAATAAAAATGAGCCAAATGGCGATTACAGTTGGGCAAAGGTATTTTAAGATAAAGTGGATTTGAAATAAATGTGCTATTGTGATGTGATTTTAGCAGGTTTTTTGGTAAATTTAGGCTCGAGTGTCGTTACCTTTCGTCACTGAAGCAAACAGGTAAAAGGTGGCGTGACAGACGTGAAATAAACACGAAAAAGTGGTTAAAAGTGGGAAAAAAGTGAGGTTTATGTGAGAATATAAAGCCAATATATGTGAGAATTTACTGGAGGGGAATACAAATATGGGTTTGATGAGTTAAAACGAAAATTCCTCGAGAGACTTTGAAGTTTTGTGTCGAAAGTGCGGCTTGGAAAAAAGTGTGGTTTAGTGGTTTTTAAAGTTGTTCTTTTACCTTTAGTGAGCACTTTTCCTGGTTGTTTTTCTTGTTTCCCGGAGTGGTATTCCCAAAAGAGGTGAGAAAAAGCAGGAATAAAGCGCAGAGAAGCGGAGAAAGACACGGAGACGCCGCCATTCCTTCCTTCGTCCTCCTGGTCCTCCTCCCGGACTCTATCCGCGGGACTGCGCTCGGTCTGCGGCTGAGAGTCAGACTGAGGCCCCGCTGTGGTGGAGCTGCTCTGGAGCTGCTCTGGAGGAGGAGCTGCTTCAGGGACAAGTGTGAAAAAGAGGCAGGAATAGACGACAAAAAGGGAGGTTCTGCAGGGGGAAAAAAAATCTGCATTCAGGTTTCTGTGCTGTTTTATGAATGGAGGACTCCTATTGTGTGAATGTAAACCACTTTCATTATTTTATTTTTATTAGCACTTTTAAAGAAGATGTGTTCAGGGCTGAGGAGGGGCAGTCTGAATGGACTTTATATGTTTGTTTTATTGTTTTTTGAAGAGAGATGAAATGATGGACTTTTTTATAACTATTTTATAAAGGTCTTGCTCTTGTTCAACCAATTGTTTATTTGTCAACATCGTTATTATGACTGGATAAAAAATTGTGTTTTTTTATTATGCCTTTAACTGCCTCCTTCACCGACACTGACATCCATGATTCTGTATTTGGCCCTTTGTTTCAGATCGGTCATGTTTGTTAAAGGTGAGGACAGTCTGAACAGCACCGAGGCCTACGACCCCGAAACCAACCACTGGACCGTGGTCCTGCCCATGATCTGGCCCCAGAGCCACTTCGGGGTCACAGTTTTGGAGGACGACATCCTCGTGGTGGGGGGTCTGAACGCGTCTGCGGTTCTGAACCGGTCTGAATGGGTCTGAACGGGTCTGCGGTTCTGACGGAGGTAGAGAAGTATGAGAAAGAGTTGTGGAGGTGGTTCAGAGCCCCAGATCTGGACCCAGGTCTGTGCCCATTTCTGAACGGACTGAGCTGCCAGACGGGACTTCATGCCACAAGCCGACTGTTCCCCCGAGGACCGCTCAAGACTGAGAGCCTGTCCTAGATGTAAAACCAAACATCTAGCACAAATAAAGTCTTTTAAAACATAGAACAAATATCTACAGCTTTAACGGGTTCATGATGGACTTTAATGGGATTTGTGTGAATTTTCAGGTGTTTGGGTTGGTTTTAGTTGGATTTAAACAGGTTTTATTTGGACTTAAATGGATTTTAGTTAAACTTTATTGGGTTTTTGATGCACTTTACTGTTTTTTTGTTGGATTTAATAGAGTTTTAGTTGGAGTTTCTATGGATTTAAACTGATTTGGGTGGATTTAAAATGCTTTATATGCACAATAACAGGTTTAACTGGATTTTAACAGACTTTAGGTAGTTTAAGTTGGACCTTAATGGTCTAAATGGGCTTAAATTTTTTTCATTTATTGTAGCTAATGACCAAAAGAAAGCCATATCCATTAGCGTGATACACATGGCGTATGAAAAGTAATTTAGTATTCTTGTTTTATATGAAATTAATTGTTTGTGTGTATATATATATATATATATATATATATATATATATATATATATATATATATATATATATATTTGATTGATCTTGTTGTCTAATTGATTTTAATTTATGTTTTCTTTTCTCAATGATGGTAATGAAGGCAACTATTGCAGTGCAGTCGCCATTTTGGTTCGTTATCATAGGTCTTTACAGGAGAAGGGCGATCCGAATCAGAGCCAATATGGCGCCTTTTCTCTTTAAACCAACAGCCAATCACATTGAGAGGAAAGTAACCTTTGACCAATCAGATTCAAGTTTGTGGGCGGGACGTTTGGTGCGGGCGGGTCTGTTTTGGGTGTTGTGATTCCGTGGGAGTTGTCGGTTTGATTTGTTGTAGGTTTTGTCGGTCGATTAGTGCCCCGTAGCGAGCCTCCAGCCGCTGCCATGCCCGGGATTGAGAAGCTTCCGATAGAGGAGACCCTGGAGGACAGCCCGCAGGTGGGTGAACCGGCTCGGAGCTGCAGCTAACCCGCTAAAGCTAACTACTTCTACCGTTATGCTAACTGTCAGCTAACTGTCTTTGTAGCCGCAGCGCTAACAGCTAACGCCCGCTAACAAACTGTCAGTCTAGTTTTTACTTTCAAATCAAATCCATTTCCCGGATATTCCGTTATTAAGTGGAAAAAATGGAGAGCAGAGTTGTTAAACATGACACAGTTGCACAAACACTGATGAAATAGTTTCTTAACATCCGGTTAGCACTCTCTGATCAGAAGCTAACTTAACTGTTTTTGGCTTAACTGGGTGACATTCTGGGCCACAGATATCAGCTGCTCTAATAAACTCAAACACCTGCTGTGACATCAAAGAGGCGTGGCTATGGATTTAAACAATTTAGCAGGACACAAAGTGAAGACAAAAATCTACAATGACAGAAAGGATGGAAAGAATGGAATCAAATGTCAGTTTTAAGTGTTTAACTACTTCACTTAGAGACAGACTGTCTTCTCTTTGCTCTTAACTCTCTGAATCTCTGCAGCACATTTAATAGACTGAAAGCTAAGGCATCTCTTTACCTTGCTGACGGCTTAATGCACTGTTCTATACCTGTCTTACAAGCTTTATATTACAGAAAAGCAGGCTTGGTTTCAGAACAAATGGACTGAAGGTGAATCAGAGATTAAAGGGGTGCAGCCACTGTTACTGTCAAATGCAATAAAAAGCAGTTGAGCCTAGTAATATCAACGAGTGAGACAGAATGTTTTGTAATAAACTGTCTATTACACTATTCTCAATATTTTGTTTTTCTACGTTATTGTTGAATGTTGAAATTTAGGTTAAATGGCCTTTAAACACACTGTACCTGATATTCTTTATTTTAACACAGAGAAACAGCTGAAAAAAGAAAAGCATCAACAGAGAAAAGGGAGGCAACGTAAAACACAGATAAATACTGTCAATTCAATCACGTAATGTTTAACGAGGAGGAGATAATTGTCGTTCTGACGCTGAAGTCACAGCTAAGCTAACGCTAAACTCTAAACTTCAGTTTGGTCAAATGGATTAGTATTTTGGAGGAAAAACTGGTCTGGTTTTATTTTTTAATAAAAGAGAAGCAGGAGAGGTCTCTAGGCTGATTTTGGAGGAGAGTCTGAGACAGGGACAAAAAAAGCCTGCAGCTTCACTGTTACGATCAATGTGCATTATAATGTTGTTTGAACAAATATTACTAACGGTGTTGTGTTTACGTTCTCTGTTCTCAGACTCGTTCTCTGCTGGGAGTGTTCGAGGAGGACACCGCTGCCATCTCCAACTACTGCACTCAGCTGTACCAGGCCATGCAGAGGATCTACGACGCTCAGGTCCACAACAAAACCTCTCAGCGTCACACCTGCTCATCTTCTGCAAATGGCTATAAATTCATAGAACTAGAAAATCATGCAGCTTTTATTAGACTGATTATAATATGCAGAATTATGAAGGATGAGAATCTAATATGAAAACTCTTTACTGAAAATGGATGTGGGATTTTAGTGGATCTTAAGGTGCTTGAATTTGACCTTGGTCTGTTTGTGCTCACCCTAAATTCAAAATAAAATAATCAAGTTTTTTGGACAGTTTAAGCTTTTATAATTTTGTTTTAGTTCTAGTTTATCTGTAAAATGAGCCTTAGACCTGAGTCAGAGCTGAATACGTTTAGAGGGAGGGGCTTAAAGACACTGGGTTTTCTGAGTGTTTTTGGAAGCTCAGCTCAACTGAAAACGCCAGAACTGATCCAAACTCCAAAGGAATAGTGTATCTTTAATAGAATTGGTTTATTTATTTGTTGGGTGTCTTTCAGAACGAGCTGAGTGCAGCGACTCACCTGACGTCCCGACTGCTCAAAGAGTACGACAAACAGGTGACGGTCTCTCACTCAAACGCTGAATAAAGTGAGATTATTACCCGCTTTAACTCTTTGTGTGTTTTCTCCAGCGGTTTCCTCTAGGGGGCGACGATGAGGTGATGAGCTCCACGCTGCAGCAGTTCGCTAAAGTCATAGACGAGGTGAGGACGGCTTTGTTAAAGTGATAGAAGCGGTTTTCTTTGTCCGTATTTACGCATTTTATTTTAAAGTAGCAACGTAGAATTTGCATTGCCACATCACACAACATAACAAACAAGACTTTTCAAAATAAAGCAATGCCCAAGTTTTATTTTAACTTCAAGTTGCTCAAATGAAGGTGTAATATGTACCACTCTGATGTTAAATGAGATCATTATTCAACTCTCTTCTTGCAGCTGAGTTCGTGTCACGCCGTTTTGTCGACTCAACTCGCAGACGCCATGATGTTCCCCATTACACAGTTCAAGGAAAGAGACCTAAAAGGCAGGACACATATTTAAAATACTCTTTAATTTGAGTAAAACATGAGGATTGTGTATATTTTATGCAGGAATAGTAGTGTATAGCCTCGCTGTTTTGCTTTATACAATAAAACTCATTTGTTTTTGTAGAAATCCTGACTTTGAAGGAAGTTTTTCAGATCTCCAGCGACGGTGAGTCTGCTCAGCCTCTTGTCTCTCAGCTTTAACACAGTTATAACTAAGGGTTCTCTGAATGATTGTCCAGTGTAATGAATTCTGCTGCTTTTACATAACGTTACAGGTCTCTGCAGTGTTTTCTGCACAGCTCTCACACATAAGTCCTTGTAATAACAGCAGTACAATTCAGTTGCTCGGTTCCTTCTCTTCTGGCCTCAGTTTTCATTTTAAGTAGAATTAAAACATATTAAAAGGGTCTTAAATCACTCAACAAAACCTGGAGCTGCCACAGACCTGATGAGACAAGTCGATAAAGAGACACTTTTTATAGAAGGAATATCACAAATGAGAAAAAGGAGCAAACTGTCTCCCAAGATTATAATAATGCACATACTTTAAAAAATGCATTAATGCTTCATTTTTCTTGTTCTTAAGCTCCAGTAAGTCCAGTAAAATAAAGCAATAGGTAAATAGTAGTAGTAGTTTTACCATCTCCCAAATTTAATATTTAAAACAGTGAGATTAAAGACTGAGCGGTGTCAGCCTCATAAATCTTGATCAGAGTTCTGAAGAAGGTGTGTACGAGGTATTTGTTTTCTGTGTGTTTTTCAGATCATGACATGGCCATAAACAGATACAGCCGTTTGTCCAAAAGAAGAGACAACGACAAGGTACCTTCAGATCTGTCCACGTTAATGTCTTCATCATGTATTTGTCCCTGTGTTTTTGAATGTGTCTGTGGTGCGTTCAGGCGCGCGCGGAGGCTGTGGAGGATGTGTACACGGCTCGTAAAAAGCAGCACCAGACCATGATGCACTACTTCTGCTCCCTGAACACGCTGCAGTACAAGAAGAAGACGGCGCTGCTCGAACCGCTGCTCGGATACATGCAGGCTCAGGTAAATCCTACCCTGGACCGGGTTTTTACAGGTCTAGGTCCGGGCTCTGTCTGGGGCTCAGACTAATCCTCAGATGATCTTGTAATTCGATGAAAACGTCAAATGAACAAGAGTTAAACAGATGGGCTTCAGGGCTAAACCAGGATTAACTGAATCTGAGACTAAAGTTATGAATAAAACCAGGACTAATCGAGAGTAAACCAGTATTATCTCTCGACTAAATGTGTGACAAACTCAGGACTAAAACCAGGTCAAAATCAGGACTAAACACAGACTCAGTCCAGGATAAAGGTAAGGTAAAGATAGAGCGAGATAAAGGAGGTAAAACAAGGACTAAACTGAGTTGTGTAAATACAGATTAATGTTTATTCACTTTATTTACTCCTTAAATGTGTAAATAACTGAACTCAGTGACACAAAACTACCACAATAATCCATCTCATAAAGTGATTTGAGAGAGCTGCAGGAAACTGAAAAACTCAATCTCACATAAACCAGGACTAAACCAAACTCAAGTAAAACGTAAACTAAACTTTTTGTTTGCTCTCAAACATGGATCATGAACTAGTCTTGACTCAGTCCTGGTTTCTTCATGATTAGATTCATTACAGTTTATAGAAAGTGTATTTTTTAAGTGAAACGAAGAGACTGGAGGTGTTTTCTGTTCCAGTTTGCGTCATTCTTTTTGAAGTTGGAGTCTTTTGGAGTAAAACCGGTTTCTCTGATGCGTCTCTGGAAACTTTAAACCCCTTCCTTTTGTTTTTGTTCCAGATCAGTTTCTTTAAACTGGGCTCAGAGAACCTCACTCAGCAGTGGGAGGACTTCCTGGGAACCATCGGGACCAGCGTCCAGAAGTAAGGACTGAACCGGGTCTGAACCGGGTCTAAACCAGGTCTAAACCAGGTCTAAACCAGGACTAAAAGCACTAATAAACCAGGTCTAAACCAAGACTAAACTAGGACTCAAATAAGGACTGAACCAGGACTTAACCAGGTCTAAACCAGGTCTAAACCAGGACTAAACCAGGTCTAAATCAGGTCTAAACCAGGACTAAACCAGGTCTAAACCAAGACTAAACTAGGACTCAAATAAGGACTGAACCAGGACTTAACCAGGTCTAAACCAGGTCTAAACCAGGACTAAACCAGGTCTAAACCAGGTCTAACCAGGTCTAACCAGGTCTAAACCAGGTCTAACCAGGTCTAAACCAGGACCAGGTCTAACCAGGTCTAAAGCAGGTCTAACCCGGCTCTCTCTGTGCAGTGTGCGGAGGGAGATGGAGGAGGAGGTGGGGC
Source organism: Rhyacichthys aspro (assembly GCA_036850595.1). Classification (NCBI taxonomy): domain Eukaryota; kingdom Metazoa; phylum Chordata; class Actinopteri; order Gobiiformes; family Rhyacichthyidae; genus Rhyacichthys; species Rhyacichthys aspro. The sequence continues at coordinate 23,711,794 of CM072157.1, read as the reverse complement.
AGATGCAGCAGACCATTCAGCAGATGGAGAGGTCATGTGACTCTCTGTACGCACCATGTGACCCTGACCCCGCCCACTCTCCCGTCTGTCGGAACCTGACGAGGAAACAGGGCTACCTCTACATCCGCAAGTAACTCCCACTTCAGTCCCGTCTCTTTAGTGTGTGTCAGAGGTCAGAGGTCAGAGGTGTGTCCCTGTGTGTCCCTCAGTAAGACGGGTCTGGTGTCCTCGTCCTGGGAGCGGCAGTACTTCTTCACCCAGGGGGGTAACCTGATGCAGCAGGGCAGAGGGGAGGTGGCCGGGGGGCTGGTCCTGGACCTGGATAACTGCTCCGTCATGGCCGTGGACTCAGACGACAGACGCTTCTGCTTCCAGGTCACATCCTTCGACGGGAAGAGGTCAGACTGGGGTCAGACTGGGGTTAGACCGGGTTAGACTGGGTTAGACCGGGTTAGACTGGGTTAGACCGGGGTTAGACCGGGGTCAGACTGGGTTAGACTGGGTTAGACCGGGTTAGACCGGGGTTAGACTGGGTCAGACCGGGGTTAGACTGGGGTTAGACTGGGTCAGACCGGGGTTAGACTGGGGTTAGACCGGGTTAGACTGGGTTAGACCGGGTTAGACCGGGGTTAGACTGGGTCAGACCGGGGTTAGACTGGGGTTAGACCGGGTTAGACTGGGTTAGACCGGGTTAGACTGGGGTCAGACAGGGTTAGACCGGGGTCAGACAGGGTTAGACCGGGGTTAGACAGGGTTAGACCGGGGTTAGACTGGGGTCAGACAGGGTTAGACCGGGGTTAGACAGGGTTAGACCGGGGTTAGACCGGGTTAGACTGGGGTCAGAAAGGGTTAGACCGGGTCAGACCGGGTTAGACCGGGTCAGACCGGGGTTAGACCGGGTCAGACGGGGTTAGACCAGGTTAGACCAGGGTTAGACCAGGTTAGACTGGGTCAGACTGGGTCAGACCGGGGTTAGACCAGGTTAGACCGGGTTAGACCGGGTTAGACTGGGTCAAACCTGTTCAGGTTTTAGATTGGATAGGATTGGAATCACTGATTCTTTGATCTTCAGCTCAAAGAAAACACTGAAGAACTTGTATAAACTATATCCTGCTCCTTCATGAAACTTTCAGTAAATGATTATTGTGTTTTTGTTCCTTGTGTTGTCTCAGAGTGTTGACGCTGCAGGCCGAGAGCAGGAAGGACTGTGAGGAGGTAAAACTGTGCACTTCATTTGTTCTGTTGATGTCTGAGTCCGTTTGGCTTCATGCTGTTTAGTTTGTTGTCTCCTTCAGTGGATCTCCACCATCAACAACATCTCTAAGAGGATTTACCTGAGCGAGAACGCAGAGGTCAGTGCTCAGTCTCAGGCCTGTTTCCTCAGAGACGTCTGAGCTCTCAGTGAGTTACGTGTGTTGTGTTCAAGGAGCTGGCGGCTCGAGTAAACCAGAGCGCTCTGGAGGCAGTGACTCCGTCTCCGTCTTTTCAGCAGAGACACGAGAGCATGAGGCCCAGGTGAGTCCTCTGGTTTTAGTACAAAATCATATTAATGTGGCTGTTTATCCTCACATAATGCACAGACACAGCTTACAGGTTTTAGATGGATTTGAACAGGTTTTAGATGGATTTGAACAGGTTTTAGATGGATTTGAACAGGTTTTAGATGGATTTGAACAGGTTTTAGATGGATTTGAACAGGTTTTAGATGGATTTGAATCAGATTAATTTTATTGTTTTTATTGTTCATGAAATCTTAAGGTAATAGACTTGGTACTAAGATATATATAATCTGCTCAAATCCAGCTAAAACCTGTTCAAATCCATCTAAAACCTGTTTTAATAAAAAGAGGAAATTAACTTTTGATTTGAAAGATAACTTTTGTAAGACTCAAATGAAGATGAACCCTTCCATTTTCAAAATTTACTCAAAGCTTCTTCACCACTTTTAGTTTGACTTCAGTAGGTCAACAATAAAATGACTGTAAAGAAAGAATAAAAAGGAAACAGAAGTTTTAGATCTTAATAAAAAGGTGTTAAAAGTCGTAGATAAATAACCGTCCCGTTGCAGTAAGGGCCGCTCCGCTCGGGCCAGCAGCATCAGCTCCGTGGGCTCCGAGCCGTCGCCCGCTCTCTCCGTGCTCTCATTGGACGCTCTGGTCGCCCCGGAAACGCCCATCCAGTTCGACATCATCTCCCTGGTAACGGAGGACGGGGGCGGGACGAGCCGGAGCTCAGCGCCGGCCGGACGCAGGAGCAACCCGTTCGGAGAGTCCGGGGACGGAGCGGCGGACGAGAGCGAAGGTAACGCCTCAGAGTCCAGTTCAGCTCTGCTTTGTGTCGGTTCTGGTTCTGGTTCTGGTTCTGGTTCTGGTTCTGGTTCTGGTTCTGGTTCCGGTCGGTTCTGGTTCTGGTTCTGGTCTGTTCCGGTCGGTAAAAGTTGTTAAAAGTTGGTAAAAGCTGGTGTGTTGTTCCAGACTCGATCCTGCACCAACTCTTCATCGTGCGGTTCCTGGGTTCGATGGAGGTGAAGGCGGCCGACTCTGTGGACATCATTTCTGAGACGATGAGACAGATCCTCGCCGCTCGAGCCATTCACAACATCTTCAGGATGACGGAGTCTCACCTGCTGGTCACCTGCGACTGCCTCAAGTACGTTCACCTGGTTTATACCTGGTTTACACCTGGGTTTATACCTGGATTATACCTGGTTTACACCTGGTTTATACCTGGTTTATACCTGGATTACACCTGGGTTTATACCTGGTTTATACCTGGATTACACCTGGTTTATACCTGGTTTATACCTGGATTACACCTGGGTTTATACCTGGTTTATACCTGGGTTTATACCTGGATTACACCTGGTTTATACCTGGTTTACACCTGGGTTTATACCTGGTTTACACCTGGGTTTATACCTGGTTTACACCTGGGTTTATACCTGGATTACACCTGGTTTATACCTGGTTTACACCTGGGTTTATACCTGGTTTACACCTGGGTTTATACCTGGTTTATACCTGGATTACACCTGGTTTATACCTGGTTTATACCTGGATTACACCTGGTTTATACCTGGTTTATACCTGGTTTATACCTGGATTACACCTGGGTTTATACCTGGTTTACACCTGGGTTTATCACCTGTATCTCACCTGGTTTCTACCTGGTTTACACCTGGGTCTATACCTGGTCTACACCTGGGTTTATCACCTGGTTTACACCTGGTATATCACCTGTATCTCACCTGGTTTCTACCTGGATCTCACCTGGGTTTATACCGGTTTACACCTGGGTTTATCACCTGTTTCTCACCTGTATTACACCTGGTCTCTCACCTGGTTTCTCACCTGGATTACACCTGGTTTATACCTGGTTTATACCTGGTCTATACCTGTATCTCACCTGGTATCTACCTGGTTTACACCTGGGTCTTACCTGGTTTACACCTGGGTTTATACCTGGTTCTCACCTGGGTTTATACCTGTCTATACCTGTATCTACACCTGGCTCTCTACCTGTCTTACACCTGGTTTCTACCTGGTTTATCACCTGTATCTACACCTGGTTCCCACCTGGTTACACCTGTATCTCACCTGTTATTCACCTGTCTCTCTGTTTGTCTCAGACTCATGGATCCTCAGACCGGTATCTCACCTGTGAGTTCATCTGTCTTTATTTGATCATAAACCTGTATCTCACCTGTATCTCACCTGTATCTCACCTGTCTCACCTGTATCTCACCTGTATCTCACCTGTCTCTCACCTGTCTCTCACCTGTCTCACCTGTCTCTCACCTGTATCTCACCTGTATCTCACCTGTCTCACCTGTCCTCAGTTCCCTCTGTCCGGTCTGCTCCAGTCTCAGTCTCATCAGGAGAATAAGCGTCTGTTCGGTTTTGTGCTGAAGTCGGGAAAAGGAGAAAGTCGAGCCGTTTGTTACATCTTTGAGTCCAACAACGACGGAGAAAAGGTCAGAAAACACTCAAACCTGCTTAAATCCAACTAAAACCTGTTTAAATCCATCTAAAACCTTTTCAAATCCAATTAAAACCTGTTTAAATCCAACTAAAACCTGTTTAAATCCAACTAAAACCTGCTTAAATCCAACTAAAACCTTTTCAAATCCAATTAAAACCTGTTTAAATCCATCTAAAACCTGTTCCAATCTACTCTAAACTCAGTTGTGTTTTTTCTCCTCAGATCTGTGACAGCATCGGTTTGGCCAAACAGATTGCCTTCCACTCAGAGATGGTCAGAGATAAAACCATATTTATATTGTCACCTGAATGTTCCAGCCTCTCATCACTTGACCTCTGACCTATGACCTGTGATGATTTGGTTCTGTCCAGGATCGAAAGGCTGTGGAGAAGAGGAAGGAGGAGGACAAGGCCAAAGAGAAGCAGCAGGAGGAGCTGAGTAAACAGAGACAGATCGAGAAGGTGAACTTTGACCCTGAACACTGCAGCAGTAAATATCATTTACACCAGAGCCCCGCCCACACTGCTCTGTGATTGGTTAAATGTGTCTGTCACTCATCAGACGCCAACAGAATGTGAGGGAAAAAACTGCACAAAAACTGCTCTAAAATCATCAAACAGAAATGTTTTTCTGCATAAATCTCTTAAACCAACGCAGCTCTGCTCCAAACGTCCAGATATTCTCCCAAATATTATTATAAATATTCAGTTGTCAGGATTTGGATTTGAACCCTGTCAGTCATGTCAGATTTAGGGTCTCTTTTACCTCCAACTTACAGAGACACAAAACACACAGACCATCAGGATAAAATACACACAGCAACAGTACATTACACTGTGAACAAACATTAGTTCAGTTTTGTGTTGTTTTCCACTAAAGGAGTCTGTTAAAAACCTCACTGTGAAAACACACAAACCTCCTGATCACATAAATATACCTTAGTTTCCTCAAAAAGAAGAATCGAGACTGAGCCTTTTTATTTTTATTTATGTGAACTATTGTGTTTATCAATACTTCTACCCCCACAGGACTTCACCTCGCACAAAGCTTTTTACATTCGTCTCAAACTAAATAAAATAAAAAACAATAAGAAACATGAACGACTCTATTAGGTTAAGTTTAGCTGTTATTTTTTCCATTGTGTAAACCTTGACAAGTTTTTCTTCCCAAAGACGAACAGAAGATAATTATCTTTTTAGCTGCTAGAACCAGGACCTTCAATAGGTTTATTAAACCTGCTCCAGACTTTAGTCCAACTCCTGCTGCTTCCTTTCAGAGTCAGAGATGAGTTGTTGTTGTTGTTGTGTCTGGAGCAGGACCTGGAGGAGCAGAGCCGTCTCATCGCCGCCTCCGCCCGTCCCTCCACCACCCCCTCCTCGTCCGACGGACACTTCCTGGTTCTGTCCAACAGCCAATCAGACGACGGCGACGCCACGGACGACGCCAAGAAACAAGAGTCCGACGCGTGACCGGCCTCCGCTCGTCTGGGCTGCACCCGAACCCGCCGACGCTCCCTCCGCCGCCGCCGGGAGGAGGAGGAAGTGACGGTTACCACGGCGACCGGGAGGAAGTGACGAAGAGCGAGGAAAAAAAAACATGGCACAGACTTGTTTTATGTAAAGACGCTGCTTTTTATACGACGCTTAAAGGTTTAAATAAGTTTCAGTTTGTTCAAGAGAAATGTTTAGGCTGAAGTCTGATTGGTCCAGAGCCTCTAAGCCCCGCCCACAGTGCCTAAATAAGGACACACAAACAGGAAGTGAGAGTTTCTGTCGAGAGCTGGAGTAAAACGTTAACAATGAGCTTCAACAAAATACAGTTTTTACATATTGTATTATTCTTGTAAGGTTATAGTTCAGACTTTTCTAAACTTGGATCATTGTTAATATTGAATCTAAATCAGAGTAAATCCTGTTGTAGCAGCGAGAGGCTGGACCTGGTCTGGACCTGGTCTAGACCTGGTCTAAGCAGGTAGAGTCTGGACCTGGTCTGGACCTGGTCTGGACCTGGTCTAGACCTGGTCTAAGCAGGTAGAGGCTGGAGGTACAGCTGCTGCAGGAAACATTCAACTGTTTCTGTTTATTCTCATCTTTCTCAACATTAAATTCATGCTGCAGTAGTTTCCTCTCATTTAGACTCAATATTTGAGTTTGTACAGGTTCTGCTTGTGTTTAATGCAGTGGAGACCATAAATACAATGTTTAAATTCATGAAGACGACGTTTAAAACCACAAACAGCTGCTGATAATAAACACTAGCTTCGTCTCTTATCATGTTTTCTGTTTGTCTGTTTATCACAAAAACAAGGAGGAATTTATCTGAAAAACCTTTCCATTTTACGTCTTTACGTTCTCCTCGTTTTCAAAGCCGTGTAGACGACAGACTTCAGCTCTTTACAGAAGCTCGTTCCCAGAGTCAGAGGGAACTCTCGTGTGACTTTTATTACTTCTGTTGTTTTAATGGTTTCAGTGACGTCCAGTGCCAACATCAACCATCTTCTCCTTTTATTTGTCCAACTCTGTTTTCAAATCACACTTTCAAAGACACATTCTGCTCATGGTCCCAAAAACTTTAAAACCTAAGAAAGTCCTCAGGCTCGTGGTAAATAATAAAAAGAATATGAAAAGTTTACATTTTGCACGAAACAAACTGTTTACGAAGCCATTAAAGACTGTTGCTAGTCAGACTTTGTGGATCCAGCCAATCAGAAGCTGCCTTACTGATCTAAAAGAGAAAAAGTGTGACTCACGTAAAATTGAATGTGAGCAGAACGTGTCGTCTTTATCGAGATCTGTTCATTCATTTTATCGACTATTTCTGCAAAAAAACATGAATTAATTGCTGTTTTCTGTTGTTTTTTTTTTACTAACACTGAATTACTTTTGTTTAAAATCATGGACTGTGTAAAAAAAATGGATGTAGTGACTTTAGAGAAAACAGGTCTAAGCCAGGTCTAAGCCAGGTCTAAGCCAGGTCTAAACCAGGTCTAAGCCAGGTCTAAACCAGGTCTAAGCCAGGTCTAAACCAGGTCTAAGCCAGGTCTAAACCAGGTATAAATCGGAACGAATGAGGACTAAGCCAAGACTTAAATCTGGACTAAACTAGATCTAAACCAAGACTAAAGTAAATAAAAAAACAAGACTAACGTAGGACTGAATTTCCCCAAAACCGAGGACTGAACTAGGACTAGACCTGGACTAAATGTGAACTCAAAACCAGTTCTAAACCAGGTCTTAATTGGATCTAAACCAGGACTAAACTGGGACTAAAAGCACAGTAACAAACCAGATCTAAAACTATAATAAAGTCTTTTTTGAATGGGACTTAAAGGGAGCTCCCTCTGGTGGACACTGTGGGTATTACGCTGTATTCTCTAGAGTCACTACGTCCCAGGACTTTCTTTGACTAAACTCTTCTTCTGTTTCTGTAAAAGTGGAACTGTTACTGATGCGTTTAGGGGCTGCTCCGGTGAAGGACTTTTGTGTTTTTGAGCACTTTATAAACGAGAAAAACGCCATGATCAAAGCTGTACATAACTCCAGTGATCCACGTCCTGTGTATTAATAATAATGATGATGAAGATGATGAAGGTGGACAGGCTTTTCAGTGAATAAAGGACTAACTCCACTCGTCTGGATCTGACTGGATTTATTCATAAAAAAAGAGGTTTAAACCAGTTCTGTTTATTTAAAATTAATTAAAAAAAATTAATAAAAAGGTGATTGGTCGATGCAGCCGTCAATCATCTGCTTTAACTCCATTTAAACTGAGACTAGACCAGGTCTGAACCAGGACTAAACCAGGTCTGAACCAGGACTAGACCAGGTCTGAACCAGGACTAAACCAGGTCTGAACCAGGACTAAACCGGGTCTGAACCAGGACTAGACCAGGTCTGAACCAGGACTAAACCAGGTCTGAACCAGGACTAGACCAGGTCTGAACCAGGACTAGACCAGGTCTGAACCAGGACTAAACCAGGTCTGAACCAGGACTAGACCAGGTCTGAACCAGGACTAGACCAGGTCTGAACCAGGACTAGACCAGGTCTGAACCAGGACTAAACCAGCTCTGAACCAGGTCTGAGCCAGGACTGAACCAGGACTAGACCAGGTCTGAACCAGGACTAAACCAGGTCTGAACCAGGACTAGACCAGGTCTGAACCAGGACTAAACCAGGTCTGAACCAGGACTAGACCAGGTCTGAACCAGGACTAAACCAGGTCTGAACCAGGACTAGACCAGGTCTGAACCAGGACTAAACCAGGTCTGAACCAGGACTAGACCAGGTCTGAACCAGGACTAAACCAGGTCTGAGCCAGGTCTGAGCCAGGACTAAACCAGACCCACAGCATGACTAAATCAGGTCTAGACTTGGACCAAACCAAGGACTCAAACCTGGTCTAAACTACAGACTTGACCTGGACTAAGCCTAGGACTAAACCAGGACTTAACCCAAAATTAGTCAGAAACAGTATTTGATATTTTTTGTTTAATTAAACTAAATGCTTTCAGATTAAAATAGAAAAAAATAATCAGTGAAACAACGCTTTTTATGAATTAATCTGTTTTTTATTAAAGCGATAAAGTTCATATATTTGAAAAAAATAAACCCACAAAAATATAATAAATATAAAGGATCAATAATGATCTGTACAGACTCTGATTAAAAGAGCTCAGTGCAAACAACAGAAAATAACAGAGTTCAATAAAACACAGTGTTGTGTTTAAAGGCCGCTGGGAAAATGGGAAACGTGAGCGCTGTGGTTTCATTTGTGGATGTGGCTGGAGAGCCAGTCCAGACCCTCGACTAAACCTGCTCCAGACACCGCACAGGACGCCTGCACCAGCCACTGCCAAGAGACAAGACCGGGTTAAACCAGCTGTAGACCAGTCTGAACCAGAACTATATCAGGACTTACGGGGTTGGAGACTGCTGATAGGCCGAGAGCCTCTGTGATGTCACCTGTCGTCATGGCTCGGGGCAGATCCTGTTTGTTTGCGAAGACGAGTAAAGCCACGCCCCTGAGTTGGTCCTCGGCCAACTGCAACACATCGGGTTTTCAACACTTCACCAGCTTTACTTTCAACACTTCACCAACATCAGAGTAACGTTTACTTTCAACACTTTACCAGCTTTACTTTCAACATTTCACCAACATCAGAGTAACATTTACTTTCAACACTTTACCAGCTTTACTTTCAACACTTCACCAACATCAGAGTAACGTTTACTTTCAACACTTTACCAGCTTTACTTTCAACACTTTACCAGCTTTACTTTCAACACTTCACCGACGTCAGAGTAACATTTACTTTCAACACTTGACCGGAGTTACGTGATTAAAAGTGCGTACCATGGTGTGGAGCTCCTCTGCGGCGTCTTTAATCCTCTCAGGGTCGTTACTGTCCACCACAAAGATCAGACCCTGAAGAAAAAAACAAAAATCAACTCTAGTAATATTCAGCTGTTAATCTCCTTTAAGAACAAGGGCTGAGCTAGGTCTTTCTTAAACCAGGGGCCATCGGGGGCCCGTATTTGGATTTATCAAACTACAGTGAATTCACTGAAGCGGCTCAAAAAAAAAATTAAACCAGGTCTAAACCAGGTCTAAACTAGAACGCATCTGAACTCACCGCACGTACATGAACGCAGCACACGTACCTGAACGCATCACACGTACCTGAACGCAGCACACGTACCTGAACGCATCACACGTACCTGAACTCACCACACGTACCTGAACTCATCACACGTACCTGAACGCAGCACACATACCTGAGTGTTGGTGAAGTAGTGTCTCCAGAGCGGTCTGATGATGGTCTGTCCTCCAACGTCCCACACAGTGAAACTAATGTTCTTATACTCCACCGTCTCCACGTTAAAACCTGGAGACAAAGACCAGGTGAGACGAGGTGAGACCAGGTGAGACCAGGTCAGACCGAGAGAGACAAAGAGAGACAAAGAGAGACTGAGAGAAACCAGATCTAAACCAGGACTAAACTAGGATTAAACCAGGTCTAAACTAGGATTAAACCAGGACTAAAGCAGGTCTAACCAGGTCTAAACCAGGACTAAACCAGGTCTAAACCAGGTCTAAACCAGGTCTAGGACTGACCGATGGTGGGGATGGTAGTGACCACTTCATTCAGCTTCATTTGGTACAAGATGGTGGTCTTTCCCGCTGCGTCCAGCCCCACTGAAAAAAAAAAATTTAACAATCATAAAAAACATTTAAACTGAAAAACGAAATATTAAATATTCACAATAAAAGCACAGAAGGAATTAAAACATGAATAAAAACATCTTTGAGAAAACATCATGTTAAATAGACAGTTATAACATTAATAGAAACACATAAAAGCTTCTAAAAATACGGTTTTCTTTGAACTAATCACACAGTTATAATAATAGTTATAATAACAGTTATAATAATAGTTATAATAATAGTTATAATAACAGTTAATGTAGATAAAACTCACCCATGAGGATCCGGACTGGAGTTTTAGAGACGAATTTGTTGAAAATCTGAGAAAGGATGGTTCCCATAGCGCTGCTGCTTCAAAATCTCTTTAGAATCTCTTTAAAATCTCTTCAGAAAATCTTCAAAAAGTCTTTCAGATCTCTTTAAAATCTCTTCAGAATCTCGTCAGAATCTCGTCAGGTTCGTGTGCAGTGTGATAAACTCAGACTCGGCTGGTGTTTTATACTCAGCAGCAGCAGCAGAAGATGAGCTGGATCCTCGCTGTCATTTCACTCCACGCTGGAACAAACTGTAAACACACCTGCGACAGGAAGTCACCGGTATCATCTTAACTTCACAATAAAAGCCCGTGAATTCAGCGCATGACCAAAAAACATGGAAGTTTACGTTATTTTTGCCCAATTACAGTAAATTATGTTAATAGAAAAGACTAAAGAGAGTTTTAAAGGTCACCAAAGTGATTTATTTTTTAGTTCTGGATTTTTAAAATCGTCTTTAAACATACAACAACATATAAAAAACAACTATAGTGACAAGTGCAAGACAACTACTTATAATGTTAAAAAAATAAAATGAGTAAAAAAATAAAATAATGTGTACCAAAACTAGAGAACTACAAATAAAGAAAAAAATATTCAAATTAGCAATAAAATAAAATATGTAAGTTATAGACATATATTCACTAAAGCTGGTCATTCAAAATGTTTATTTATTTATTTGGTACATACTTTGATTGAATGTTATTTAAAATCTATAAATGAAAAAGTCATTTGTCTAAAACACTTTTCAAATCAAACAAATTCAATAAACTACTGTGGCTCTGTTTTAGAACATTTCATTTGTTCTGCTGCCCCCTACAGGCCAGGACTGTTAGAGTCTATTCATTAAAGCAGGATCAGGACTGTTTTTATTTTATTTTTATTCTGTTTTTATTCTGTTTGTCACTCAGTCCAGCAGCACTTTATTCTGAAAAGATATTATTCCCACGGTTCTCACCTTTATTCAACATCCACAGACCACCTCTGTTTAATGTTCTTTATCGTTCACTTCTCTTTTGTACAAAATATATAATACATATTTTCTATATTCATCTACATTTGTAAAGATGTACATTTACTTTTACTTTATTATTGTACTATTCATATGTAATTATTTATGTTATTGTGTGTTGTCATGTGTGTTGTGTAATTCTGTCTGTCATTTCACTCCATCCTGGAACTACACACAAACAGGAAGTCACAGGAAAGATCTGAAACTTCACAATAAGAGTCCACGCAAACACATTTACAGTACCACCTATTCCTCTCCTGTTGTAAACCAGGTCTAAACCAGGTCTAAACCAGGACTAAACCAGGACTAAACCAGGTCTAAACCAGGTCTAAACCAGGACTAAACCAAAACTAAACCAGGACTAAACCAGGTCTAAACCAGGACTAAACCAAAACTAAACCAGGACTAAACCAGGTCTAAACCAGGTCTAAACCAGGTCTAAACCAGGACTAAACCAGGTCTAAACCAGGACTAAACCAGGACTAAACCAGGTCTAAACCAGGTCTAAACCAGGACTAAACCAGGTCTAAACCAGGACTAAACCAGGACTAAACCAGGACTAAACCAGGACTAAACCAGGACTAAACCAGGACTAAACCAGGTCTAAACCAGGACTAAACCAGGTCTAAACCAGGACTAAACCAGGTCTAAACCAGGTCTAAACCAGGTCTAAACCAGGACTAAACCAGGTCTAAACCAGGACTAAACCAGGACTAAACCAGGACCAAACCAGGACTAAACCAGGTCTAAACCAGGTCTAAACCAGGTCTAAACCAGGACTAAACCAGGTCTAAACCAGGTCTAAACCAGGTCTAAACCAGGACTAAACCAGGTCTAAACCAGGTCTAAACCAGGTCTAAACCAGGTCTAAACCAGGACTAAACCAGGTCTAAACCAGGTCTAAACCAGGTCTAAACCAGGTCTAAACCAGGTCTAAACCAGGACTAAACCAGGTCTAAACCAGGTCTAAACCAGGACTAAACCAGGTCTAAACCAGGTCTAAACCAGGTCTAAACCAGGTCTAACCCAGGTCTAAACCAGGTCTAAACCAGGTCTAAACCAGGTCTAAACCAGGTCTAAACCAGGTCTAAACCAGGTCTAACCCAGG
>CM072157.1:23609552-23699072 GCA_036850595.1 Rhyacichthys aspro | reverse complement strand
CCACCAGGGGTCAGTGTTGTATTCATTCTACTGTATCTTTACAGTTATACACAAAACATGAAGAAGAACAGAAGCTAACTTTGTAAACAGACCTGGTCTAGACCTGGTTTAGACCTGGTCTAGACCTGGTTTAGTCCTGGTCTAGACCTGGTTTAGTCCTGGTTTAGTCCTGGTTTAGACCTGGTTTAGACCTGGTTTAGTCCTGGTTTAGACCTGGTTTAGACCTGGTTTAGACCTGGTTTAGTCCTGGTTTAGTCCTGGTTTAGACCTGGTTTAGACCTGGTTTAGTCCTGGTTTAATCCTGGTTTAGGTCTGGTTTAGACCTGGTTTAGACCTGGTTTAGTCCTGGTTTAGTCCTGGTTTAGTTCTGTAGTACATTTCTCATGAAGTGAATGTGTTGTGTTATAAAAAGGAACTGGTCTGACCACAGTTTTTAATCATGTGACACTTAATACTTTTTAAACTTCCTCCTTAACCCTGTTGAAGTCCAACTAAAACCTGTTTGTATTGCGCCCCCTACAGGTGTGTCTAACCTCTAATACGCCCCCTACAGGTGTGTCTAACCTCTATTGCGCCCCCTACAGGTGTGTCTAACCTCTATTGCGCCCCCTACAGGTGTGTCTAACCTGTAATATGCCCCCTACAGGTGTGTCTAACCTCTAATGCGCCCCCTACAGGTTTGTCTAACCTCTATTGCGCCCCCTACAGGTGTGTCTAACCTCTAATGCGCCCCCTACAGGTGTGTCTAACCTCTAATGCGCCCCCTACAGGTGTGTCTAACTTCTATTGCGCCCCCTACAGGTGTGTCTAACCTCTAATGTGCCCCCTACAGGTGTGTCTAACCTCTAATGCGCAGCACTACAGGTGTGTCTATCCTCTAATGCGCCCCCTACAGGTGTGTCTAACCTCTAATGCGCCCCCTACAGGTGTGTCTAACCTCTAATGCGCCCCCTACAGGTGTGACCGTGTGCCTGCGCTTCATGACAGACTCCACTGACTCTCTGACTCTGTTCAGACTCAGTCCTGGTTCTCCTCTGGTCCTGACCCGGTCTTTGTCGGGCTGGTACGGTCTTACCTGGACTTACCGTGAGGTCTACCTGAGACCCAACGTGGTCCTCTGGTCCTCGGTCAGACCTCAGTCCTGGACCAGCGTCTGTCTCACTCTGGACTCTTACAACAACGTGGCCCAAGTCTTCGAAGGAGGATTTATGAGCATCAGGAAAATCCTGCCGTCACAGGTAAGACCCGGTCAGTCCTGGTTCAGACCTGGTCTAGACCTGGTTTAACCCGGTCTTCCTGCAGATACTGTGGTCTGGGGAGCCGGTCCTGGATGTGTCTGGTTTTGATGGTCATGTGACGGACCTCGAGGTCTGGGACTATCCTCTGGACTACAGACAGATCTACAGCTACATGCAGAACTACGGGTAAAACAACCAAAACCTGTTCAAGTCCATCTAAAACCTTTTCAAATCCATTTAAAACCGGTTCAAATCCGACTAAACCCTGTTCAAGTCTAAATAAAATCAGTTTAAATTCAACAAAACCTGTTCAAATCAAAGTAAAACCTGTTCAAATCAAAGTAAAACCTGTTCAAATCCAACTGAAACTTGTTTAAATCCATCAAAAATCTGTTCAAATCCAGCTAAACCCTGTTCAAGTCCAAATACAATCAGTTTAAATCCAACCCTAACCTGCTTAAGTCCACATAAAACCTGGTCAGTTCAGATTAATCCTTAAAATTCAACTAAACCTCCTGAAGTCCAAATAAATAATTAAACCTGTTTAAATCCAACTTAAACCAGCTCAAGTCCAACTAAAACCTGCTGAAATCTCACTAAAACCTCTATACGACTATAACCAAAATTCAACAAGTTTTGTTTTGATAAGTTCTACCAGGATTTAAACAGGTTTTTAGAGCTTTTACTTGGACTTTAACAGGTTTTCATCAGATTTAAACAGGTTAGAACTGGACAGGGACATCTTTCTGAGTGAACTTTGTGGTTTCAGTCCCAGCGGCTCGGTCCTGACCTGGTCCAGCATCAGCTACAGTATCAGAGGAAGAGTCCTATTGGAGGACAACTTCGCCCGGCGACAGAGCCAGCCAATCAGAGGTGAGGGGCGTGTCCACAGATTCAAAAACAGGAAGTACTTTAACGAGAAGAAACCGAGGAACAGAGGGAGACTGCTGCTATAAACCTGTTTATGTTCGACGATAACAGGCTTATTTTACAAAAACGTCTTTTTAATCAGGGATAAACATTAATAAACAGAATTATTTTATACAGCTTTTGATAATGAGGTTTATTCTATAAGTTTGGGGCAGAATGATGTGATTGTGTCTGATTAATGTGATTATACTGCCCCCTAGTGTCTGTGTAATTAATATCAATACATTTGTGATTCATGTTGTTTCAAATATTCAGAATAAAATACTCAAAAAATATATATATATATTTTAATGTTATTTTCTGTGCTGGAAATGTTGGAATGTAAACAGTTTTTATTTTAATAACACTACAATACCCATAATGCACCTGTTAAATCCAACGAAAATCTGCTGAAACCAAATAAAACCTGTTCACATTCAAATAAAATCTGTTTAAATCCAACTAAAAGCTGTTCAAACCCATCTGAAAACTGGTCAAATCTCGTTAGGTCAACAATAAATCCATCCAAATCCAGGTTAAGTCCAACTAAAATCATATTCAATGCAACTCAAACTGGTTCAAGTCCTCTCTATTGAGTTTTATGGAGCTTTGAACGTCAAACCCTCAGATGTATTATACTTTCTGTAATGAATACATAAAAAAGTCAGGACACTATTATCATAAACATCTTTTAATTCAAACTCTCAAGACCGCGGTGAAAGCATTTACATTAGTATTTGTCTCGTTCCTCTTGTGGTCCGTAGTGGTAATGGCTTTAGAGCAAACAAAAAGTGGCATTTCTTTTCAGATACAAACAAAATAATAGCTTTAGGAGACATTTTGAATTTGTAGTTTGTTTTCTTTCCTATAGAAAAGGTGTAATACCAAGCATATAGGTCTCTGACTGTGTGTATGTCTTTTACAGTTGATATAAGCAATGTATTTTTGTTTTGAAATAAAGGCCATATAACAGTTAGTTGGAAAATACATAAAAAGCTCTATTAGCATAAACGTTAGCCACATTAGCAAGTATTTAGATTGTTTTCCCAACTTTCCAGAAAAATTAGTTTTAGCCAAGTAACTGTATAAGACAAGATGTAACTGGTCTAATTGATTACCATTACAATTGAATAGTTTAATAAATATGGTTTAACAGCTGTTACATTCTGAAGGCTTATAGCTCGTTTAGCATTAGCATAAGCTTTAGCGTCTTAGTGGTTAGCATTAGTACAGTGGGGGTTTTTTTGCATTAAATCCTTACAAACTCTAATTAACGTTGCCGTTTTCTTAGGGAAGGATTTTTGATTTTTTTAACATTTCTAACATTATTTTGAACAATAAGCTAACACTCATATTTAGGAGTGATTTGTTAGCATAAACGGTAGCCTTTTTGACGGACTTGTTTTAACAGATAGCCCTTTTTGCCTTTATTCAACATTATGAGCATAAATAAACTACAAATCCAGAATGTCTGTGTCAAATGTCAGCATTAATAAGTGATTATGGTTGTGTTTGTATAAAAATATGTTCCTATCAGAGCTGCTGTGTCAAACGTGTTAATGCTCTACAGAGAAATATGAGAATAGGCCTCTGTTAAAAACTGTACATTTAAAAAGGTTGTGCAACAACCATCGCCACAGGTTTGATCAACCGTTAAAATAAAATAAACCAGACAGAAGCAGAGAACGACGGGTTCAAGCAACCATTCCTATGTTTGATTGAAAAATTTCATATTAATAGTGAATATGATTCTTTCAAATTGTGGTTTTAACTTTTTCAATTCCATTGCTCTGGAATCTTAAATAAATCGAGGTAAAAAGCATCATTAAGTGAAATATGTCCATTCTCTGCTTCTGTTTGAACATTTCCAATAATATTTAGTGAAATGACAGCGGAGCCTGAACCACAGTCAGAACGACACTCGGAGAACAAGCCGAGTCGGTAAATCATCATAAAAACCTTATTGCTGAGTGCGGTCGGATTAAACGGTTCATACAGAAAAAAGAAATGCGAGACTGTGCCGTAATTCCTCAAATTAAAGAGTCACAAATATTCCAACAGGACCAATAGTCAAATCTTTAAAGTCAGTGATATTAAAGCTTTTCCGGCAGTAGTTTACATTGAATTATAATTATATTTAATAACCCTGTAAATGAGTACAGTTGTATTTTAAAGCATTTCATTTCCTAAATTCAAGCTTTCCAAGGATTTCAAACCATTTTTTTCAATATTTTTCCATTTACAGATTTTTAAGCCCCTCCCCTTTTAACTCTGTTCTGATTGGTCAGATGCGCAGCCCACTTTTTAAAAAATAATTTCAGGTTCTTTTTGGGGAAATAAGGTACATTATTGATTTAAAATAAAATTAAAATGGACGAAGTTCTTGTTTTTTTTATGAGCATCGTTTGGCGTCAGTTAAAGGTCATGTGACACAAAAGCAGGAACGTGATTGGCTCCAGTTTTAACAGGCGGTGTTTCATTAATGCTGAGAAGGATTTTATTTAATCAGAGGTTATGTCCACACTAACACTTTTGATTTACAAATTCAGGATGTAATCTGTAATCTATCATTTAAGGACTATTTATTCGGAGGTGAACATTTTGTCTCAAAGTCGACGTGTTAGCAGGAAAATGGGCAGCATCTCCAAGATCATCTCTAAAACTTGAGGATGTTGGGCTTGTCTTTCTTCTTTAATTATTGCTTATTTAAGTCAGTGTTATTCAGAAAGTGTGGTTTAAATGACAGAATAAAAAAGTCACAATTTTACCACTACGTTACGTTTTTTGTCGTATGTTATGCTTCTCTTTTGTGAACTTTCAGCATGAACTTGACCCAAAACTGACTCCACAGCTTCTTCACAAGCCTCTCTAGGTTTTTATCCTTAAATAAATTGAATGGACTCTACCTAAAAACAGAATTCATGCCTTTAAATGGCATTAGTGTGGACTTAGCCGTGTTTAAATTGATTTTTGACGCACAGCTCGGCTCTGGAGAAATCAATCTGTTGCATAAATGAGTTTGTGATGAAGTGCACTTGGTATAAAACACTTTAGTTAAAAATCTAGCTGCGTTAGTCTCTAAAAAGACCAGACATGATCTTCCTCATTTGACATAATCCTATGAGTCTTAAAAAAGTATATTCCATTTGAAACGACAGAAAAATCTGGAGCGTTTCTTCGTAGTTTCTCGTTAGAATTCCTCAGGTTCAGTAGAAAATCCTGTTTGTGAGAAGTCCATAGGCTTCTGGGTGTCGCTCCCGTCTCCTGGGCCCGGACAGGAGTTAGGAGCTTCTGTGAGGGGTCAGAGGTCAAAGGGTCGAGGGGTCAGGGCGTGGGGGGCTTGTGGAGGATGCCCTGGAGGTCTTCGGGTAAAGCCAGGATCACTGCCTCGATGTGGGCTCGGAGTTTGGGGAGGGTCCCGGGTCGAACGGGCAGCTGCTCCCTCTCGGCCTGAGTCTGAGAGAAAAAGAGGTTTGTAGAATTAAAACTAGAACTCTCAGAAACGTTCATTACTTTAACCAGGTTTGTGGAAGCACTGTTCCCGTTTAGGTCAACTTCCTGCCAAATAAAGCTCCAGGTCCCGATTTAGTTTTTTTGTCCCGGTCTCAGACTCCACTCTCCTCCAACAGCAGCAACAACCTTTACTGATTCTTTTATTAAAAAAGGTAAAAAACAGACCAATTTTCCTCCACAAAATACTAATACATTACTTTAAATTAAAGTTTAGAGCTGACCTGAAACGTTTATCTTTGGAGTTTACTGTAGACTGTAGTGATCCTGGAATTATGTTCAATTTGCTGCTGTTTCTCTATTTTTATCTTTTTTGAGCTGTTTCTCTGTAAAATAAGACATATTTTCAACAGAATAACCCATTTCCTTGGTTTATTTCCTTGTTCCTTCGTTGTTGACATCAGTGTCGACCAATGGGAGCGCTCCTTTTTACCTGAAGTGAGCTGTGATTGGACAAAATCTATTAAAATCCTTCATTATAAAGACTAGATCACGTCTTTCATATTTATTCAATGACATAAAGGTGTCAGAGACAGACTCAGGGCCAGGACTGTGTGTTTTCTTCAGGAGCACGTTGTACTCACCAGTTTATCTTTGAGCTTTAGGACCAAGTCCACTGCCTCCACTTCTGTGTGTTTCTGGATCCTCTGCTGCAAATCCTGAAAACAGACAAATGCACATTTAAATCCACTCAGAGGCGTTTGAAAGAGCTGTTCTGGTGTTAATAAATGAAATGAAGCGCTCTGACCTCTTCACACAGAGCCTCCAGGTGAAGAGCCTCCAGTTTCTGAGTCATTTCTCTTCGTCTGCTTCTGAACCAGCCGTCGAAGTTCGGAGACTTCAGGAAATGTCTGAACGAGAAAAAACACCGAAATATCAGCTCATTGTAGATGTTAATGAAGAACACTTACATAATAGATAAATAAGGGGTTTAATGACTTCTGAGATGATGTTTGTTGAATATGTAGTGATTAACCCTCGGGTTCATTCTGTTCTCCACCTCAGTTTTCAGTCAGTTTTTTATGAATGACATTATTAACTTCAGCCCTCATCAAACATAAATATTTATGAATTTTCTGAATCAAAACTGATTCAGATTCATTTTTATTTTTTGTAAATAAATAATCTTGTAAATAAATTGCTTCTGGGTCCCTAGAACACAATTTTTTTTTTTAATGGTTGGAAACATTAAGGGAAAAAATTAAAATCAGTTTCAATTGTAATGTATTGAAAAAAATGCATTTAGAGGCACAAAAAAGAGCCGAAGGGAAACAGATGGAAGTATTTTGTTTAAAAGGCATAAGAAAGACAAAAAAAACAATCATTCAAAAAATAAAATTCATCCTAAAATACACAACCTGGACACATTTTATTCCATTTGCATCGACACAGACAAAGTAAAAATAAAATAAAAGCAGGAGGTGAAAGCAGGTGTGGGTCTGAACCTGTAGAGGCCGATCCAGTCGCCCTTCAGTCTGGACGTGAGCTGAGGCCCGGCCTTCTCCAGCGTCTTCATGAAGTCCTGCTGAATGAAGGGCCGCAGCTGAGGGGGGCTCTTCCAGGGGCTGATGGACTTCTGCAGGGGCATCAGCGACGCCACGTACCGCTCCTGCAGCACAAACACAACCAGAGGACACAGGTTTACACCAGGAACCCACAGAGAGCAGGTCTGAGGTCTGTGGTGTTACCAGAGGGATGATGAAGCTCTGCGTCAGCTCCAGGAAGTACCGTCTGAGGATGGCGTTCTGAGCAGCAGACGGTCTCTTCTGATGGACGCCCTGAAAACACACACAAACACACACACTTATATTATATATTATCTCATTTTCTTCTTGGTCCTGAGTTAAACTTAAAGCTCCAGTTCCTGATTTTATTTCTTGTCCCTGTCTCAGACTCCACTCTCCTCCAAAAGCAGAACCTCTCCTAGGCTGCTTTTCTAGTGTAGTTCCTCTGTATTTCTTTTACCACCTCTTAATAAATACTGGTATATTCCTTTAATAGTTCTCTATTATTTTAGAACAGTCAGCAAAGCCCTGGTTTGGAGCGGAAGATTAAACTTTACTGTCTTTCTCAGGCTCCAATACAGTCACATCATTAAAATATTAACTCAATTAGCTCCATTCAGTTGAGAAAAAAAAAAGAGTTTACGTTTGAACCAACTGTGAGTTTAAACGTGAACTCAGAGTTTTCAGAAACAAGTTTAGAGTTGGTTCAGTCTGAACCAAACACAGGTCAAACACAGGCGGCCATGTTGGAGGAGAGTCATGTGACTGAAGAACCTGAAGAAGTGTAATCTACAAGTGATTGAAAGACTCCAATAAAATAAATAAAAACATCACAAATAAAATTGAGCTGTGACTGGACAAAGCTCCAGTTGAGGCCTGACAATTCTCATCGATTAAAATCCTTGAAAATAAAACCAAGATGAAGGTTAAGGTCTTGTTTTTTTTCAGATGACTCCTGTTAAAATAAAACAGAAAAAATCACATTCTTCTCATTTAAATGACTGTAGTTTTTGTCTAACTATCTGTCCAAGTTTTCTGAAATATGTTCTGTCTTTTTATTATTATTATTATCATTATCTACTTTTTAGACACAATTCCGACTGTCTCTACCGTGATTAATTTTTAAAAACATCCTTTCAGAGATGAGATTGCTGGCTTTTGCTGATTTGTACAGCAAATAACTTGGCTAAGCCCTTGACTCCTTAATAGTAGATTGTCTGAATAAAATATTTTTCTGTCAGGCTGTAAATCAGTAGCTGTACGTTTGTGCATCGATTGTTTGCTAAAATTACCCTTTTTTGGCCAAATAAACCTTACCTTCTGAAGCTGTTTGATGATCTCCTCGTCTTTGTTGAGGTACGGCTTATACGCAGTGTACACTCCTGAAAAAGAACAAAAATAACATTATTACAGTTAAAACACTGGCAGAGCAGCTCCCTCTAGTGGAGAGCTGTCAACATTACCCTTCACAGTGAATTAAAAGTGAAAGCAGTGGACTTTTACCAGGTTTAGAGTCCAGAGTTTTGAGGTTTTTCAGCTTCTTCACTTTCATTTGTTTGGCCATTTCTCCTACATCACAAATACAGACTACATTAATGTTTCTTAGGGTTTTTTAATGTGTAAATACTCTCCGTCGGGCTCAGTACCTGCTTGCTTCATGTCTCCGATGCGGATGATGTGAGGCCAGTGCTGCAGAGTTTTGGCGAAGAACGGGTTTGTGACTCCGAGAATCACAGACGGACTGAAAACACACCAAAAACACATCGACGGGAGTTATTCAGGGATAAATATGTGCTGCTTCAGAAACAGAATCTACAACGTTTACACTTTTACTCACGGAGCCTGCGTCCTGGTGGTGTACTCCTTAAACTCGCTGTCGTGGATGGTGAAGTACGGCCTGAAGTCGCTGCAGTATCTGAGCGGAGATATACAGCTGCAAACAGAGAGAGGTTCAGGTCTGAGAGAGCGCGAGAAGAAGGGATCATTCGTGTTTTTATGTTGAAATACCGACCTGACCAGAGCCAGGACGGTGTCTGAGGACTCGGCCGGAGATGGAGCCATCACCACCAGAGCCTCACCGAGCAGCACCAGCTCCCACAGCATCTGGATGTGGAAGAACACCGGGTAGAAACATCTGGAAAAACAAAGAAGACACATCACAGCTTTAACCCTTCTCTGTTATGTCCCCGCAGTTCCTCGTCTGAACAGCAGGGGCACTCTCACCTGAACAGATCCACTTCATGAATCGTCGGGAGAACGATGGACACCAGACTGTCGCTCTGAAACCACAGAAGAAGAGCAAATGAGCAGTTCAAATACAGTTGGAGAAAAGAATGACAAACTAAATCCTGTTTAAATCCAACTAAAACTTGTTCAAATCTGACTAAAACCTGTTCAAATTCAACTAAATCCTGTATAAATCCAGCTAAAAAATGGTAAAATCCAATTAAAACCTGTTCAAATCCCACTAAATTGTGTATAACACCAGCTAAAACGTGTTCAAATCAAGCTAAAACCTGTATAAATCCAATTAAAACCTGTTCAGATCGCCTTAATACCTGTTCATATCTAACTAAAACCTGTTCAAATCTGACTAAAACCAGTTCAAATCCAACTAAATCCTGTATAAATCCAGCTAAAACCTGTTAAAATCCAGCTAAAACCTGTTCAAATCCAATTAAAACCTGTATGAATCCAACTAAAACCAGTTCAAATTCATCTTAAACCTGTATGAATCCAAGTAAAACCAGTTCAAATTCATCTTAAACCAGTCCAAATCCAACCAAACTAAACACGAGTCTATGCGTCCATAAGACAAAAGGTCAGATATATTTTATTATTTATTTTTAATATATAAACATGTTTGAAGTAAAAGAGTTTTTTCTTCACCTGAGTGGACTGGACGAGTTGGGACGTCCCCGGTTTGTCGTAACACGTCGGGATTCGAACCTGCAGCAAAAACAGATCAGCGCCGAGTCCAAGTGGAATATTCTGATCTGAATCAAACCAGAGCGAGTACCTTAATAACGACGCCCATGATCGGCAGAGTCAGGACTCGACCGGGATGAGGCGTGGGCCAGCGGTCCATGTCGTTACAGGCTGTCAACCAGAAATCAAATGTCAAATACACCTAAAACCTGTTCAAATCCATCTAAAACCTGTTCAAATCCATCTAAAACCTGTTCAAATCCATCTAAAACCTGTTCAAACCCATCTAAACCTGTTCAAATCCAACTAAACATGTTCAAATACACCTAAAACTGTTCAAATCCATCTAAAACCTGTTCAAATCCATGTAAAATCTGTTCAAATCCATCTAAAACCTGTTCAAATACACCTAAAACTGTTCAAATCCATCTAAAACCTGTTCAAATCCATCTAAACCTGTTCAAATACACCTAAAACTGTTCAAATCCATCTTAAACCTGTTCAAATCCATCTTAAACCTGTTCAAATCCATCTTAAACCTGTTCAAGTCCACCGAAAACCTGTTCAAATCCATCTTAAACCTGCTCAAATACTACTTAAACCTGTTCAAATCCATCTAAAACCTGTTCAAATCCATCTAAAACCTGTTCAAATCCATCTAAACCTGTTCAAATACACCTAAAACTGTTCAAATCCATCTTAAACCTGTTCAAATCCACCGAAAACCTGTTCAAATCCATCTAAAACCTGTTCAAATACAACTTAAACCTGTTCAAATCCATCTAAAACCTGTTCAAATACAAATAAAACCTGTTCAAATCCATCTAAAACATGTTTAAATTCAACTTAAACCTGTTCAAACCCCTATAAACCTGTTTGAATCCAAGGCGAAAAGAAAAACATTTTGAACAGAAGTAAACTGACAGAAGACATAAAGAGGAACCAGTGAATGTCTTTAATCCTAAACATTCTCTTAAACCAAGACTAAACTAAGACTGAAACCACTTAAACTAAATCAACCCAAACCTGGGACTAAACCTGGGTCTAAATTACATCAAAAATCAGACTAAACTACAACTAAATCCTGTTCAAATCCAGCTAAAACCACCTGTTCATGTCTGAGTGAAAACCTGTTTAAACAACCACTGACCTGCCTCCAAACACGGCTCCTGTTTCTCGAAATACTCCGGAGCCAGGATCTTGAGCAGAGAGTGGAAGAAGGTGACGTAGGGCAGTTTACTGATCAGCACCAGAGACTGCAACAGAGGCACAGGGAATAGAGTCGTTTAGGTTCAAAATGTGTGTTTTTCCCTTTTGCCGACTCCAGCAAACGTTTAAAGAGGATCTCATTACTCTGTCCACATTCTAACTCCAGGTCTGAAGGGGTCTTTTCATGTGTTTACGTTTTTTAAAGCGATAAATGAGATAAATCTATGGTGTTACGTGCCAGGGAACTGCTTTTTTCTGCTTCCTTTTGTGTGTTTTTTGTTTCCTTTTCACCGATTAACCCGTATTTAAATGTGTTTATTTGCTCTCACCTTCTGGAAGTATCCTCTCTTCAAAGACTTGTCCCGAACCTGACGGAAGTAGACGTAACCGTAATAATGGCCCTGCTCCCTCTGGAAAACACAGAAGCAACACTCTTTACGTAAAACACAGGAAAAATAATATAAAGTGATCAAAAACTGTAAAAAACTGCGAGATTTGGTCCAAACCTTGAGACACGGCGGCGCGTCCCGGTCGGCGTTTTCCAGGAAACAACCGAGCGACGACTTCCTGTTGGAGCCTTGACGGAACCGGAAGCAGAACTGCGTGTCGCCGAGGCAACCTGCGGAGAAACGGGGGACACGGTTACCACGGCAACTTCTACATCATCCTCTGACATTAAACTTATCACACACATGGAATTAATAAAGACATGGAGATTTGACTGATTTACCGGTTTGATGTGTAAAATAATAAGAAAAAGAAATAAGTGCCATTGAAATTGAATTAGTTTTACAGCGTTTCGGGCCTGGTCCTGGTTAAGACTTGGTTTAATCCTGTTTTTATCAACATTTACTCTAGATTTAGTCCTTGATCAGTTCTTATTGAGTTAAACCTGGTCCAGACTTGATTTAAAAGAAAAGAAAAGCAAACAATAAACTTTGAAACAATGAAAATAAATCTTAGTCCCAGTTTAGTCCAGGTTAAGGCCCAGGTGTAGCCCTGCTTTAGTCCAGCTCTAGACCTGATTCAGTCCTAGTTTAGACCAGGTTAAGAACTGATTTAGACCAAGTTCAGCCCTGGTTTAGTCCTGGTTTTTGGTCTTATCTTAGTCCTGGATGAAACCTGATAAATACTTGGTTTGTTCCTTGTTTAGTTGTGGTTTAGTCCTGATTTAGTCCTGGTTAAGTCCTAGTCCTGGTCTGGGTTTTAGTCCTGGTCTAAACCTGTTTCAGCGACTCATGACCGGTCGCTCCAGTCTCCTCCAGAGTTTTCCAACAAACAGGAAACGACAGGAGGAAGTAGGAAGGAGGAAATAGGAAGTACATGATAAAGTCTCCGTTCGACCAGACTCACGGTGCGTTCAAAGACTTAGAGTTAGATTCTGACCTGAGTTGGAGTCTGGGAACGACAGGTAACAGATGCTGGTTTTCTGAAAAAGACGAAGAGAAAATATCTCAATAAACTTCTGATTTAATTAAGATAAATGTGCACTTATAGATCTCTCACCTCTTTCTCCGACAGTTTGGAATGATGAGGGTAGATCACCTGGAAAATAAAAGAAAAAGATAAAAGATTTTTTTGGTCCTGGTTTTGGCCTGTGTTTTAGTCCAGTTTAAATAAAGGACACTCCCTTTTGCTGTTGTTGGTTTTGCAACATAATTTTTTCCTATTTATATTCACTATTACAGTAGATGATTTAATTTTGAAGAGACTTGAAGCAGAATGGAGCCAGAAAGTGATGAAAGGCAGAAAAAAATGTAGGAAAAATAAATAAAACAGAGAATAAAAGGTGTTTAAAAGAGAACATTTCAACATTTTAATAAAATAAAAGCAGCAGGTCGTTGTGTTTTTGAGAGAATGGCAACTGTAAGAGTCTAACTCCAAATAATTTAGATATATTTCACTTCTCTTGACTAAAATCTAACGTTTAAAGTGCAGCAACGCTAATGCGACCAGTTCAGAGACAGAATTTCTAAATAAATGTATGTACCATTGCATTATACATCATTAAAGCGATATTCAATATTGTATATAATAACATAGTGTACGAGTAAATATGGAAATATGTCTCATTGTTTTAAAGCTTGAATTAATTTTATAAAGGTGCTGCCATCTTTGATAAGTGCTGTTGTAAATGTAGAAAAACAACATTGTGTATTGCTGCTGCAGCCTCTTGATTTAAAGTTTAGAAAATGTGAATAAAGCAGAAAAAGCTAATCATTCTCATTTGTTTTCACTAAAGATTAGAGAAAAACAGATGTAGCTAGACTTGTTCTGGGGTTAACTTAGTAAACTTAACTTTTTCTGCTGCATCCAGCTGTTTAAACACGAGCTTTAACTTTAGTCATGACATTTCTGTAAAATAGGAGGAGCTACACCTGAGTCTTTGCTCTCATTGGAGGAAAACAAACACAATGAAGCTGTCCTTACTTTACCTCTCTCTACTTTTAAGCCTTTATAGTGTAATAACAACTAATTTAACTGGTCTCAAAAACTGTACACTTATATTTTTAACCTTAAATGCTGTTGCCCTTTTATTTGTTTAAGTATTAAGTAAAAAATATATTGTTATGATTGAGTTTTATCGGAAATATAGAAGCTAAACATGAGATGCTAATGTCCTTTAAGTTCCCCTTTCTTCCTCAGTTTTTGGAACAGTTCTGTTTTTGTACAGCTATAGTTTTGTGAAAAAGGAACGTGTCTTTATGTGTAATATTGTTGAATTTGAGTGATTTAATTTAGTCCAAACATTAGCTGAAGTTGGTTTGTCGGTGCTACGAGTGAAGTGATGAAGGCTAGCAGCCACATTGGGGCTAATTTATTCAATAAAAGACAATGATTTAACAGGAATATGTCAGAAGGTGTTGAAAGAATGAGTATTTAATCCTGAAACACTGTAGTAATAGAGTTATGGATGTAGTTAGCCCCAAACAAACCCACAGGTAGCCGCAGGAACTAGCCCTAGCTCTTAGCCCGTTACCCGCAGCTCATCCCCGGCTCCGGCCTCACCTCCACGGCCTGCCCCAGCTCCAGGTCGAAGCCCACCACACAGATGCAGTGGAGCCAGGCGGAGAAGCGGTCCCACGGCAGCAGCACGGCCTCCTCCCGCGGATCGTCTTCATCGTCGGCTCCGGGCCCCGCGGGCAGCGTTATCTCCTCGGCCGGAGAGATGCTGCTGGCGTCCTGCTCGTCCAAGTCCTCCGGCTCCTCCAGCAGCTCCTCCGGGCCTTGGAGAGCCATGAGGACGGGCCCCGAGGGTAACTCAGACCGGGGTGAAGTCTCCTGAAGCCCGGGGCACTTTAACGGAGGAGTTTAGGGAGTTGTTTTCGCCAAGTTTGCGGTGTTTTCTCGGTGACAACAAACAGAGCAGAGCCACGAAGCTAACACTGAGCGCAGGAGCGTCTACGTCACACGTAAAGCATGTATACGTCATCACGCAAGAGCCTCCCGTTGTGAGTTTTTTAAATCCATTTTATATTTTAATTTTATTATTTATTTGCTATTTTCACCACTTGGAATTTATATTTAAATCCAGTTATTTTAATTTTATTTTTTTTCGTATGGCCAGGCTCATGGTTGTTGTAATTTTACGTAAAGAGAGATTAATAAATTAAAACATATTATTATATTATTATAAAATAAACTTTACTATTTTGCTACAGCAGCTCAATTAAATTTTACATTTTAAATTGGCCTTTTGTACATTTTTTACATATGTTTTAATTGTTATCTCTATTTTTGATTATTGATATTCAAAACTTCAGCATTCAAAGTTTGTTGTCATGTTTACAGTATAGAAAAAGGTTTCCCTGTAAAATGAAATGGTTCCTTTGCTGTCCACAACAAATGTCAAGCAATGTAAAAGAATTAAACAAAACTCTTAATTCTAAAACTGATAAATAGGTCTAAATATAAAATAGAAATAGAACAAAGTAGGGCAAATAAAAGGCAGCAAATTAAACAAGCCGTTAATTAAAGAGCACAGTCTGAGTTAATCAGCTTTACTTAAATCCACAAACAGCCCCAACAGACGACCCCCCAGAGAGATTTATCCAGTTCAACACAGTCAGATCAACGCATGTAAAGTTTAGTGACATGAGGAAATTAAGTTATTATGTGATAAATAAGAACCTAGAAAGACAGTAAAATAGCTCATCAAACAGAATATTCAGTTTTAAATAACGTTGGCTGGTTTGGTTCCTTAAATGACGCTGAAGCAGGTAAAACAGTTGTTAAAGTCACAGGATAAGCCTCTGAACTCAGGGGGACACAGTTAATCTTTTATATTAGTGCCATCAGACTGAATGGCAGCTGGGACTTTACTAAATCACCAATTAATACAAAAAAACAAGACATTTTACTTGGTCTTGTCTTGTTCTCAGACTCTAACATCAACCATGACCACGCGTTGACATGATTTCACTGATTTTGTGGTTATACTAGACTTGCACACTGTGTCTGTTTGAATTTCTCACTGTGTGTTAAATAAAGCTTATCTTATCTGGTTCAGACTGTGGCCTCAGTTCAAGTCCCTTGCTCCACTCTTTCTCTTCACAGCTGAGGAAAAGAACATCTAGTTTAGAGAATATTCATTTAAACTGTTTGTAAATGAGTAATAATCTGCATGTGTTTTCAAAAAGAACACTTAGACCAAAATAATAAATGTGTGGCTTAGTATTTGGTGATGTTTTTTGAGACAGTCAGTGAAGTTACAAAAGAGGGAACAATAGAAAATGTTTAACTTTGTCTAAGTCTGATTATAATCACTTTAATCCTAACACACCTGGAACTATTATTGCACTACTTTACATACATCGTGTACGTATATGCAAATTATTCTATTTCACTGTTTGTTTTTGTGTATTTTCTGTGAGTTTTTATTAGATTTTGTTTTGGTTTCTCAAACATTACAGGGGTAGATGGTGGAAGAGTGGTTGGTGCTTCTGTGTAACATGAAGAAGGTTGTGGGTTCAATCCCAGACCTGTCTTTTCCACCGTCCAAAGACAAGCAGGTGAACTGAACATCTCTGCGACAGAAGCCTGGCTCTTGGTCTGAAGTTGGACTCTCAGTATTTGAGAAGAGAATGAAGACTAAACTGCACACTGTCCTGTCAGTCACAGAGCCTGAGGAGCTTAATGGGTGAATTTAGACTCTGAAAATGTGTCTGGTTTACACTGATCTAATTCCTGTTTCCAGTTTAATGCTTACACACGTATTGTTCATATTAACCTTTTTTCCTAAAAAGACTCCTGTGGACAGGTGTTGAAAATTAGCATGTGTCTGTAACACTCAAACATAATAAAACATTAATGCCTCGGTGTTCAACAGAGCAACTGAGAAAGTCATTTGTAGCTGCTGCAGGTAAATGTTAAAATTCACATTTAAATTAACTGCTTTGCTGTTGGTTTTGCTCTAATATTTGGTGAGTCCATAATGTGTGTAATTATCTATCTATCAATTGCCCCGAGTGAATCAATGTGAGAGTCTGTCAGTGTCTGTCAGCCCTGAAACTGTCCATTGTCCAGAGTGAACCCTTTTCACTTTACCTTTATTAAAAAGTGAAGAAGCATAGTTTTTTGTGCTAAAGGCTACAAACAAGTCAGGTTTAGCATTAGCTGTCATTTTAACAAAGGCTTTTTAAATGCAAAGTCCATGTGAATTCACTATAGTATCACAAACGGCATGTTTTTTGTAGTTTTTGGAGCTCTAGCAGCAGCAGTGTGGGGTGGGGCTCGGAGCAGGATCATATTCTGCCTGTGGTTCCAGAAGAGCCACCGCTGAGCGACAGATGAGACCAAATCGATCCAGCAGCGAGAGGAGGGTTACTGTAAATGGACAGGACAGAGGAGAAGGACTGAGTTTCATCTCTGTCGCTGTTTAGATTTAAAAAGACTATTAAATGAGTCTGGACCTGGTCTAAGACTGGTCTAACTCTGCCTCCTTCACCAAAACAGGAAAAAGAATGATGAACCTGATCAGGTTGTGTGT
The DNA here is from genome assembly GCA_036850595.1 of Rhyacichthys aspro. Taxonomy (NCBI): domain Eukaryota; kingdom Metazoa; phylum Chordata; class Actinopteri; order Gobiiformes; family Rhyacichthyidae; genus Rhyacichthys; species Rhyacichthys aspro. The sequence goes on along the minus strand of CM072157.1, from coordinate 23,681,784 downwards.
ATGTGACTGAATGGACGGGAGCTAAAGTTGTGTTTGTTTTAACAGTTCCTTTTATACAAAGACTTAAAGGATTGTTCAAACTCAGACTTTTTAATTGAGCCTAATGGTGATTAGACAGTTTGTTCTGAGCCCATTTAATGAGATTAATCTGAGGCTGGAGTGAGTTTAGTGACCGCTGTAACAGTGGATTGAACTAATGGTGTCAGCTGAGCTCAACATGGTTAATGTAGTTAGTTAAGTACGTAAACTGCAAGAAAACAAAACTGCAAATAACCCAAATAAATAAGCAAACAAACAAACAAACAAACAAACAAACAAACACAAAAAGCACTGCATAACAAAATTAAATCTGCAAAATTGCAGAAATTTTAAAAGGGGCTGCTTTGACAAAAAAAAACAACAAAAAAAACCCCTCCAAAAAACAAAAAAGAAAAATCCAAGCCTTAGTGCAAAAAAGAAATAAAATAAACATACATAAAATACAGCAATCTATGTGCAAAAAAGTGCATTATTAATTGTAAATAACAAAAAGATGGTTTTAAATGGTTAAGTAAGAAAAATAAATAAATGTAATGTAATTTCATTTTTTCAAGGGATCCGATGCCACAATAAATGGCCTAAATTTGCTGCATAACATGCAGACTAAAGATTGCCATAAAAACCCTCACAAATGCATAAATAAATAAACAAACAAATAAATAAATGCATAAATAAATAAAATTGCACCACAAAAAAGTAAATGAAATAAAATAAATATGCAACAGTTGAAATGTCTTTTTACAATAAATAATTGGAAAAGGACCTTTCTGCAAAATATGTTTGAAAAAGTAAATGAATAAAATGTAAATAAAGTTTAAATGTGAGCGTGGCGAGCCGGAGGAGCCTGAACGCCCCTCAGTGACAGTATGGCGGCCGCGGCTGGAGCACGACAACTTCTCCCGGATTCCTTCCAGAAAACTGTCTGAAGGCGGCGGATATAAATCAAACCCACGGCTGCAAACATCAGCCGCAGTGAGGGGGACGACGACGCCGACACCTGTGGCCTGCCTCTGGGGGATTTACTCACGGTTTTTGTCTAATCTGCGGCCGGTGTGATGCGAGAGGAGCCGCAGTTAAGTCCAGAAACTCCCCTGATTTGTGTCAGTTAGCCGGGGCTAGTTAGCTCACCTTACCGCTAGCCGCGCTAAGCTAAACTAAGCTAACCAACTTTCGCGGCTTGTAGCTTCAATGATCGGGGGAAACTCGGATTGATTTTTCAACTCAGCGGACAGGGATGGCATTTAGGCTTCAGTTGGTTAGTGAACTTGTTGAGAAGGGCGGGGAGAAAAGATTTAACGACGTTTGTGATAAGTTTGTCATTAGCCTAGCCTAGCCTAGCCTTCTGCTGGTACTACGCCAAAACGGAGCGCTAACTAGCTGCCCCCTCAAACCTCCGTCTACCGCTTCCATTGGCTTTTTATTAGCCTTTAAATCAGTCTGACTAAGTCTGCATAAGCTACTGGAGCTGTTCACCCAGATACAACGCAGAAATAAGAGTGTTTTATGTGCATTAATGCTCATTTTTCACGGTTTAGGTGTTCAGATGAGGGAGTGGTAACATTAGCTAATATCCCTTATATTAGACCTGACATGAAGATTAAGACTGTTTAATCCAAGGCGTGTTAACTCCAAGACAAAGAGAAGGAGGAGTAAAGCCGTTGCTCAATAATTGATTGTACTTTTTCATAGCTTTATCACAGATTTGTGTCTTTTTGCAGCGCTGTATGGGAAGAGTAGTGTGAGGTTTGATGGACGTGGAGGGCTGTCAGTGCTATACTCAGTCATGTATGTCTTGACACATGGCACCACAGTCTGTACATAGTGCCTAGTCTTGTATTGCTGCTTAAAGGTTTAGGTATGTAGCTTTAGTGGAAAGTCCAGTCAAGTGGTTTAGTCCGAGGAATGTGCTTTGATACAAGATTTCAAACGGGAAACCGAGGCTACAAACAGTGGACAATGTGTAGTAGTTAGTGCCTAAAAGGATTTAAAGGAGACACAAACAAAGAGTAGGTTTTGATTATTTTTTCTTCTGGGAGAGACAAACTGAAGCCCGCCACTCTGGAGCAGGAGAACTTGTCACTGGTGTCCGGTTGGAGTAACACGCTGAAGCCCAAGCCGATGCCGTCAGCGCTGGCCGTGTTCACCTGCCGACCCAACTCGCACCCCTTCCAGGAGCGCCATGTTTACCTGGACGAGCCCGTCAAGATCGGACGCTCCGTGGCCCGCTGCCGCCCCGCGCAGAACAACGCCACCTTCGACTGCAAAGTGTTGTCCAGGAACCACGCTCTCGTCTGGTTCGACCACAAGACCGGCAAGGTGAGTTTACCTGTCCTCTCCAGCCCACATCAGCCTCTTTTTCACGGCTCAGTTTGGTTGAGTTTTTTCAGATGCTGCTGAGTCCAGAGAGAGATGAGTTAATCTGAGGATGAATCCTGGAGTGTAGTGATGGGAGTTACTGCAGTCAATAGAAGAGAATAGAGTTTTTTCTAAACTTTAAATCCAGATTCTGCTGCAGTTTCTTACATTTTAGGGCCTGACTCTTTCATGTCTCAGTTCTGCTCTTGTTTAATGCATTGGAGACAGAAAATGGAGTGGTTTTAATTCATAAAGTAAGAGCTGTAAGACCCCACTTCAGTGTTTAACTTCACCTTTTGCCGACTGTTCCAGACCATTATTTGGGACACTTTCTACCTCTTTTGACAAAAGAAACTGACCCGTACTATATATCGCTCCAGTGAAAACAAGTTTCCTATTAACAGACCACATCATTATCGCGACATGTTTCGAGGCTAAGAGTAGTCAGACTTCCTCAGGACTGCATCCCAGGCGTTAAACAGCTCCGGTAAAATGACAAAACCTGTATGAATCACTTCAGACAGGTCACAGTAACATCACATGACTCTGAGGAAGATCGTGGTACGACACTCATAAACACTGGTCTGTTTATAAGACATTTACACCAACATCTTTAGAACGCTTGTTTTATTTGTCACATTTATTGGCCACAGCAACTTTTAATCCGATCAGAAGCAGCTGTAGTGAGCTGCTCCTTCATATTGTCCTCTTTCCAAAATCAGAGTCAAAAGAGAAACACTTAAAAGTGCGTTACCTGATTTTTTTCTACAGTGTTTTTAGCCCATTTCCAAGTTTAGCATTAGTATCTTCATTCTTATGGCTCCATTGGTTGCATCTGAGATTAAAATGAGTGTAAATACTGATGGGTGTTTAAGTACCCCAGCCAGAACTTGTTGTGTTGTTGTAGCATGCTTAGTTTGAATCATACTTTTACATTTACTTTTAGTCTGAGCTACTGCATTACATACATTAGAACATCTCATGTTAATTACAACCTGGGGCTTTTATTTATCTTGAGAGAGTGCAGATAATTGAGCTGGCAGTGCAGCCTTTAGCTCATGCGTCGAATGGGACCTGTAAGATCTGCTGTCTGTCAAAATGAGACTCTTTGTACCCGACAGAGCGTCAGCGAGTTGTAAAATCAATCAGTGAGTGAATCAGAGTCTGACTGGTCTTGTTTTGAGTGATTATTGTCAGACCTGGGATCAGCTGGAGCTCCGTCTGTGGAACAGGTTAAACAGGACCGGATTAACCCTGTGGCATGAACGCACGTCAACACTTTGACACTATTTATACAACAGCTTTAGTGGCACAGTGATCCAGGGACAGAGAGTGAGGGATGAAAGGCACAAATCTGAAGGAAAATCAAACAGTGACTGGATGTAAACTGTCTTCAGTGAGAGGCCTTTGGTTCAGATTAAACTCCACAAAGTCCAAAGTTCAGTCAGGTCTCTCTACAGACACTGTGCATTCACTTAGACCAGATATTTCTGTAATAATCTCAATATAATGTGGGATTATCGTTGTTGTTATGTGTCTATAGTGTTTTTGTCTTTTATATGTCGACATTTAGCCCATTTTTTGCTCCTTTACGTGATATTATTGGCAACTTTTTGTTTATATGAAAGTACAGAGCAGCTCTAGTTTGTTTAATTTTCAAGAGCGCATTATTCATTCTCTATTTTGACTTTTATAACCCTAAGTTAATGGCACATGGACATGAATACAGCGTTAATAATCCAGTTTGTGTGCAGGTGTGTCCCACTTTAATGTTATTCTGCAAAAACATGACTCAGCAGAAGTGTTCAGAGCTGAGTCATGCTGCCGTACCGTCTCCTGTGTTAAAGTACGACGTATTTATTGGATATAAGTCAGTGTGAGAGGCTCGGAGGTGAACTTATCGAACTGTGGAGCTGTCACTGAGACCTGCAGCAGGAACAGGCTCTGAGCTGATTAACTCTGACCAGATTGAAGCTTTGAATAATCTCAATGAAGCACAGGACATGGCTCTGAGTCTCTCACTATCATCACTGTCATTTAGGCGTTAATGTAATGTTATGTAACGTAATGTGTAAGTAAAATGTTTGAGTGTTGCATCAATAAAAGTCGTGCTATTTCTGCCTCTGGTTGGCCCATAACATAACAGTAGAAATGTAAAAGTGGAGCTAGATCAATTCCAACACAAAACAACAACAGCAGCATTAGCCTCAAAGTGAGAATAAAGCAGTTTAGGTTAGATCCTTTATATTTTGAGCTAATTTTCATGTCACAAAGCCACATGGCTAATTTGCATAAACCAACAAAGATGAGCTGCACAGACACTGTTCCTGTTTATTTTTTCTGAGGTTTCTCTGTCTTTATTAGTGTTTTTATTATTGGAGCTGCTCTGGAGCTAAAGCAGCATTAGCCACAAAACAGCACAGAGTTAGAGATGGGTTTTTTTCCCCATAAAATTAGATTTAGCAGTTTGACTATTTTTGACAACGGCCAAAATTAAAAACTCGAATTAATTTGATTTTTGGCCCAGTATGTTATCAAAAATACATAAAAAAAATGAATGTAATATAAACCAAGGCCTTGTTTTTTGGATTTATTGTATTTTCAGTGATAAATGATGGTGGATTAATAATGTTAGGTCATTTAACTGATTATTTTAATAGTGTAATGTCACCAGGTGGGTTTTTCTTGATTGTTTGCCTGATTCCAACTAGTCACATTTACCTCAGTTTCTGTGAACGTGTAATTTGTCCCAAAACCTGTTGCTGCCTCCGTCGCTGTTGTTGCCCATTAATCCAAACACTAATTCGAGCTTTAAGGAAGGAAAGGACAAGGAACGAAAGAAAAGGGAAAGACAGGAACAGTTCCAGACACTAATTTATGTCCCACTCTGCCTCTGTGTTTTGTTTGGTTTAGAATACTTCTCGCTGCGTCTTGAATTGGACTGAATTCAGATCAGAAGCGTCTTGTTTTGAAATCAGGTCTGAACAGATCTGGTTTATTGCATCAGTCTGTTTCCAAACCTGGGTCTGTTTCCTCACATCAGGCGCTTCCTCTCACCGTTAATGTGGTCAATGCTTTAATAAACGAGGCATCACTTTTATTTTGCGTCGAGGCTGAACGTCCAGAAGGTAATGAGCTCAGACTGTGGGAGTAAAAGTGCTGCGGTGTGATGGATGAACTCAGTGAGGGTTGTACATGTGGTCACTGGGATCAATGGAACAGATTCACGACTAAAATGAACTGTGAGGTTTTTTCTTAGTCCCTGATACTTTTATTTAACTAAACTCTCCGTAAGAACTCTTTGTGTGTTTTTATTGTTTCCTCAAAAGTGCTACAGCATTTAGTGAATTCAAATGATTCCTGTAGTTTGTAAATGCACCACGTCTTCTAATCTGTTTTAATTCTTAAAGGTGTACACACTGAATAAATCATGATTAAAGTGTGTAAAGAACTATTGCCTCAAGGTGTGTTTCAGACAAATGATGAGTTTGTGGAGATTCTCAGGCGTCCAGTAAACTGTTAAACGAGAAAGACACCTTTACATCGTTTGAAGCAACCTTAAAAAGCATATAAAAAGTTTTATTATGAAAGCATTCTTATTCTCTTTTGTCCGAAAATAATAATAATTTACCTTAGATTCTACTACTTCACAAACAATCGAAATGTGATTATTTTTACCCGAGTATGACGTGTCAAACTGCAGTAAATGCCCAAAAACAAGACTCCAGATTCACATTTACGTGTTTTATTCCTTTTTTGCTGAGAATAGAGGCAGGATATCGTTGAGAAAGATTCCCACTGCTTTGGTTCGTTTCTCTGCTGGGACTCGTCTGATTGGTCGACCTTTACTCTTCACTGTTTCCTGTGAGAGACACTGGGCTCCAGACGGCTTTCTGTCACTTCACTCTCAGGCCTCTCTCCTTGACTTTTGAGGATTTTTAGCCGAAGACGGAAGCAGAAAAAGTAAAAAGAAAGAACCGCCTCGGAGTCTTGTCTCGTGGTTTGAAATCAGGTGGAAATATCTCTGAGCGAGTACAAACATGTGGAGAATAAAAGAAAACTCCCTCAGGATCAAATTCTGGTTCAAATACAGTGTGAGCGTTAAACAACATGAGAAGGACTGGAAGAAACAAAAAGAAATGCACCAGTATCGATAGAGAGCGACTTTTTATCACAACAGAGAACAACAAAAAACAAAACAGACGCTCATATTTTTAGGAAAAACCTGTCTTTTTTTTGGTCCATGTCGCTTTGTTACTTGTTTGAATCTCTACAACCTGATTTTTTTTTCTTTTTCAGTCGCTGTCCCAATCCTAACAGCAGCCGAGGAGCTTTTCCTACTTTTCCTTAATTAAAAAAGTGAACGCGCAACATTTTCCTCCATGAAATACAAATACATGACCTCAGAGCAAAGTTTAGAGCTGACCTTAAACTTCTAGCTCTGTTTACCCTCAACTTTGTGTGATTGAAGTCAATATTTATCCCTTTTCCCCTTGTTTCTCACTGTTTCTCCAGATTTAGCATCGGGATGACTAATTTAATTCTATCAGCAGCCATTACTTCCTTATTGACATCACCGTCGACCAATGAGAGCGCTCCGTTTTCCTGAAGCCAGCTGTGATTGGACAAAGCTCCCAAAAGTCTAAGCTGCTAGTGATTAAACTGATTTCCTTAAATGCAAGAGAAAAGAAAATGAGGTAATCCCCTTTGAAAGTTTAGGCTCTGACTGAAGCGTAATTTAATCAGTCGCTCAATATCATAAATAAACCTTGATAGAGTGTAGTTAAAGCTTTATCAGATGTAGTTTTAGATAAAATACACTAAAACTGAAGCAGAGCAGTGACAAACGCCTTTTTAAATCTGTGTCTGTCTCGTTCCGTCGCTGCAGCCAGGTTTGTGTTTGACCCAAAGCCAGATCTTCTCATTAATGATCTGGATCTTTATCAGGACTCTCCAGGCTCTGGGCTCTAAACCGAGTCCAGATCTGAGTCAGTCACGTTCGTTTGGCAGAAGACTCTCTTTTTCTCTCTGTTCATGAGTTTAAATAAAGACAGAAGGAGGCTTTTGGTGTAAAATCTGGACCAAACTGGAGATTGGACGGTTGCCTTTTTGTGTTGCCCCCAAAAGTAGTTGCTAAAAATAAACTAAAACTTGAAGTACATTCAACCGTTTATTTACAGATTGTATTTTTCAATTTTCTCAAGATGGCTGTAATAGGACTGATCTGTGAAAATACAAGACCTTAGGACATCATTTAGGCTTTGTTATTAAGGATTTATGTTTGTTTGTCCAGTCACAGCTCATTTGTCTGCTCATAAACGAGGCTGGGGTTGTTAACAGTGGGTTATACATAATTTACCATCACAGTTTTAGCTTCATGTGGAGTCTATGGCGACACAAGGACTCTTCAGTTTGTGGGAAACACTGGGGGTTGCTTCAGTTTTATTGGAGAAAGCTTTCGTGCAACAGGTTTTTAGTATATTCTGTAATTTACCTCGAACCCACTGCATCTCTCTGTTTTTGAAATGTTCCTAATGTTTTAAAATCCCTCTTGAGTCCATTTAGTGAAGTGAGCGCAGATGGAGAGAGTTTATTTATGCAGTGAGTGACGGAGCAGACAAACAGCTGACTGCAGCCTGGAGCCGGGCCAGAGTTTACTGAAGAGAAACACTCAGAGACAGAGCTGGGGTTCATCAGACCTCAGACTGACCTCAGATCAGCTCAGACTGACCTCAGATCAGCTCAAACGGACCTCACATCAGCTCAGACAGACCTCAGATCAGCTCAGAGCTCTCTGAGGCGAAGCAGCCCTCGCGCTAGCGGCCTCAGATGCTCAGACAGACCTCAGATCAGCTCAGACAGACCTCAGATCAGCTCAGACAGACCTCAGATCAGCTCAGACAGACCTCAGATCAGCTCAGACTGACCTCACATCAGCTCAGACTGACCCCAGATCAGCTCAGATCAACTCAGACGGACCTCAGATCAGCTCAGACAGACCTCAGATCAGCTCAGACTGACCTCACATCAGCTCAGACTGACCTCAGATTAGCTCAGACTGACCACAGACTGACCTCAGATTAGCTCAGACTGACCACAGACTGACCTCAGATCAGCTCAGACTGACCACAGACTGACCTCAGATCAGCTCAGACTGACCACAGACTGACCTCAGATCAGCTTTGTTGTATAATCTAATTCAAAGCCACGGTGTCTGTTTTGTTGTTGATGAATTGAGCTTGAGTCCAGAGCCACATGAGTCGAGTTAAAGTGAGCGAAGTGTTAACGACGACACTCACTGAAACTGCTCACGATAATCACATTATATCTGACCGCTGCTCGTTTACCAGTTTGTGTGACATTTACTCCCTCAGCCTCTTCGTTACTTACATAATAGTGCTATTTTTCACTAAAATGATGGCATTCTTTTGCACTTTGGTCATTTATTTACATGAGTACGTCACTTACACGACAACAACATGTGACTCACTCTGAGATCAACAGAGAAACAGAATTAAGTATCAACACTGATTTCATTGGAAATGCAACAGGGATATTGTTTTGTTTTCTCTGGAGATGCAAAAATCCAACCTACCTTCTTTTTACTGTGACCAATATTACCAATAATTTGAATGATATGTGAAAAGGATTTTATTTATTTCACTAAAAACATTCAAATAATCTAAATCAGACTTTGTTCTATTTATAAGGTTTTAGTTTCCTCCTTCTTCAAATAGTTTATGATCTATAAAGTCAGTGTGTGCACCGGAAGTAGAACTGTGGCATGGGCCAGTTTCAAAATAAAAGCGCGAACATCAGATATTGGTCGATGTTTATATTTTACACTGATATATAATTACACTCCCAACTTTAACTGTGTCAGAAGAGTTTCTAAACATAGCAGCTCTTATCATTATCACAACTTCTCAAATAGTTATCAGCTGAAAGTCTTAACCAGGACTGCAACAACTAATCAGATTAATTGATTATAATCACTAAAAAACTACTTTAATAATGGAATAATGTCTGTGTGTATTGGTAGAGTCCGAGAGGAGAGGGTTTATTAAAGACAGCAGTAAATCCATAGAAACATCTCTGTGTCTCTGTCCTCAGTCTGTGGCTTCATCTGCTTCAGATTTGATCAAATCTATGTGATTTTTCTGTTTATTATTTTAAACAGAAACAATAAAACACAGTTTTTGAGGCTTGTCTTTGAGTCCACCAGGTCCTGCTCATTTACTCACGTCTGATTATTAATTGATTAATGGAAAAAATAATCCTCAGATGAATCGATTATAGAGGTAATTGTTAGTTGCAGCTCTGGTCCTGAGTCTGGTCTGAGTCTGGTCCTGAGTCTGGTCCTGAGTCTGGTCCTGAGTCTGGTCCTGAGTCTGGTCCTGAGTCTGGTCCTGAGTCTGGTCCTGAGTCTGGTCCTGAGTCTGGTCCTGAGTCTGGTCCTGAGTCTGGTCCTGAGTCTGGTCCTGAGTCTGGTCCTGAGTCTGGTCCTGAGTCTGGTCCTGAGTCTGGTCCTGAGTCTGGTCCTGAGTCTGGTCTGAGTCTGGTCCTGAGTCTGAGTTGAGACTAAAAATGGAGTAAATTTATTTTTATTCTGTTTTTTCAGCCTCAGGTCGATGACGTCATGCTGCTCTCTGACTCCGTGTCTCGGTCCAAACGTTTACGTGTGTGTGTGAGTGTGTGTGAGTGTGTGTTGTTGCCGGGTGAAAATCGCCGTGGTTACGTCCCTCTGGTTTCCACAGTGACGGGATGTAACTGTCGCCGTGTCTCAGAGCCACCACCACCATCAGCAGCAGCAGCAGCAGGTTCTTCTTCTTCTTCCGCAGCAGCAGCAGATCGTAAACACAGCTCCTTTTTCCTCCGCGTCTCGATCTTTAGACGTTTGTGAATCTCTAAATCTCAGAGCGTCAGATTTAACTCTGTTGGACGGAAGTTAGAGCGTTTTTTCCTCGGTTTGTTTTCGCTGACAGAGCTGTTGTTTTGTTTTCTTGTTCCTCACTGTGTCACTGAGTCTTGTTTCTTTTTAATGTAACTCTGTGGACGTATTGGACTTATGTTGAAGTGTTTTTGTGGAAAAACAATCTCCAAAAAGTTCTGCTGCAGTGGCACTATTCTTTTCCAAACGGCTTCTCTCCTGATTTTCCATCAAGTCACTGCTAAAACTCTTCGAACAGTTGCAGAAACAGCATTTATGTTAGATCTCACTGTGCTCTCACAAATGTTATGCGCAGTTAAGTTATGCCTAATTTATTTATTCAGTATAAAATCAGCTGTTAAACCTTGAAACTCAGTCTCTTGGTGTTAAGCTACAGTTTGCAGAATATAACTGAGTTTAATAACACCTTCTGAACAGGTCCTGAGTGGGTTTCATTGCAGTATTCCATTTATGAGCCTTGTTTATTTCTCATTTTGGACAAAAGCGAATGTAACGCTGTTTAATGTCAACGTAAGAAACAAACATGGCTTATTTAAAACATGTTCAGCAGAAGTTTTGGAAAGAAAACAGCATCCTTCAGTGCTTTATTAGCAGCAATAGTTAAAAACCTGAGCCTAATGGAAACAAAGGCAAAGTAAAGTGTCTGTGCTTTGTGTTGCTCAGTCCTGTGTGCTTCTGTTTGTTTTCCAGTTCTACCTGCAGGACACGAAGAGCAGTAATGGGACCTTCATAAACAGCCAGCGTCTGAGCCGAGGCTCCGAGGAGAGTCCTCCGTGTGAGGTCATGTCCGGAGACATCATCCAGTTCGGGGTCGACGTCACCGAGAACACCAGGAAAGGTCTGAGTCCAGTGGAAAACAATCAACCTTTATCTTTACGTTTAGTTAAAAGAGAAGTAAAGAAGAACATTTTAGTCAGAAACTGTTAATCCTGGGGCTCAGAGGGTTTCCTTGTTCCTTTTCTACCTCAGTTTAACTGGAGGCCAACATCTATTGAGCAGATTATTTACATTTACCTGTGTTTGAGAGTTGATATTGATATGTTTTCTGTGTTTTCTGTGTTTCCAGTCACTCATGGCTGCATCGTGTCCACAATCAAACTGTTCCTTCCAGACGGGATGGAGGCTCAGAGACGCAGCGAGTAAGAACCTCTTTAAACTTTCATCAGAATACTTTTATAAACCTGTTATAAGTGAATTGGTGACCAGTTTTAGCTACAGTCTGAATGTAGAAAGAATGGACCGTTTTATTAGCAGCGTATGTTGAGTTTTCTGCTTCATTTTCCTGATTGAAAGTGAAACTGAGTCGAGTCGCAGCTGTGAACTTAAATTTGAACATTAAATTCATAGCTGCAGCAGTTTCCTCTCATTTAGACTCAATATTTGAGTTTGTACAGGTTCTGCTTGTGTTTAATGCAGTGGAGACGTAAAAATGTTGTAGGCTTTGTCTTTTCTCATGTTTTCTGTTTGAATCTGATATTTATCTCAAAAACAAGGCGATGGTGCTTGTTCTCCAGACTCCAGACCTGTGCTTCAAACAAACAGACTTGTATAAAGAATGTGGATTGAAGTTTAATATTACCAGGTGACTGTGAACGCAACACTGAGCCCAGATCTGTGAGGCGTTTGTTTCCTCACAGAGACAGTCCGGACGGGTGGAGCTACGAGGCGAGCTGCAGGTTGATATCTTTGAGGAAGCAAAGTAAAAGAGATTTTTCAGAGCAGAATAAAACAAAGAAAAAGAGTTTGTGGAAGTGTTGAAGTGACTGAGGCTTAAAGGAGCGACACAAACAAAGGTAACAGGGTTTAGGACCAACTCAATCACTGTTTTTTATATTTGTCTTAAAGATAAAGGCTTTTATTGTGGAACAGGAAGTGTCCTCGGCAACTAAAGCAATACATTAATGAGGCTTTCAGTAAATAGTGTGAATAGTTCTTGAGAAAAACAGTTGGTATCAGATTAACCTGTGTTATTTCAGATTTAAAGCAGTGTACTTGTGTCAGACAGGACCTTTCTCAGGTGTTGTACAGTTACTCATTAACTCTCAGGACAAAGGTTCACCAGTGTTTACCTTCATTCCTTCACTCTCACTGCTTTAACTAAAGTCAGTTCTTATTCTGTGCTCACTTCACATTTTAAATCATCGTTCCACAGATTTAAAATAAAATCACATTTGGCATGAAACTGTTGAAGCAGTAATAAAAAGTACCTAATAATGGGTTGGTCACTTTTGGACCCTGAAGGTGTGAGCAGCAGAACAGGTTTTAGGTGGATTTGAACAGGTTTTAGTTGGATTTCAATGGGTTTTAGATGGATTTGAATAGGTTTTAGATGGATTGAAACAGGTTTTAGATGGATTTGAATAGGTTTTAGATGGATTGAAACAGGTTTTAGATGGATTTGAATAGGTTTTAGATGGATTGGAGCAGGTTTTAGATGGACTGAAACAGGTTTTAGATGGATTTGAACAGTTTTTAGTTGGATTGGAGTAGGTTTTAGATGGACTTTAACTGGTTTTAGTTGTATTTAATGACGGATGTTCATTACTTCAGACCAACTCTGTCACTTCTCAAAGCCACCACTGCCCCCTGTGGCCACCGGAGGCAGTGCTGTGTCGTTCCAAAGTAGAAAACGTAGTAAATAACTGAGGCTTAAGAGGGACGTGAAGGGATTTTATTCCTCAGTGATGTGTCTGGTTAAAGTCTGGCTGGAAGCTGTATCTAACTTTAGTGTCAACATTTTTTGAGTTTTGAGTCATTCTTTTTATAGATTTATTGCGTTGCCTTTTCCATTTGACTCTGTTTTTTATGTTTCTTCTCATGGATTTAAAACGGAGGCGTTAAACTAAAGTCATGTGACCTTCGGAAACGCGTCGCCGTGGTTACCGTGTCCCTGCGGTTGCCATAGTAACAAACCAGTGTCTCTGTCTGTTTCTTCCAGTGTCATCCAGACTCCGTTACCGCTGCCCGTGGACAAGGTAAGAGCTCAGCACAAACACAAACTGGGTTTTAATATTATTTTGACATAAAACATAAACATTTTAAACCAAAACTCCTCTTGAACAACAGCTGGTTCATTTGTCTCTGGATAAAACTGCACTTTCTCCATTGTTTTCTCACACTTTGTTGTCAGCAGCTAAAACTGTGTCTGTGTTTGGTGTAAAAGCAGAGAGTGCAGCGTCAGCGAATAAAAAATCCCTGAGTGTGAATCTGCAGCTGTGATTAGATTTGAACTGCTGCTGTGGAACATAATTAAGCGTGTCTCAGACTCAGTTTATTATCTGTGCTCAGCTTCATGACAGAATACTCTCACTGTAACCTCATTTAAAACTCCAGCACTGAAGGAGAGTTAGGCCAAAGATATATCTTCTCTCATGTTGATGGTTCTTAGATCTGAGATCAGTAGAAACATGCCTGGACAGAACACTCCTGGAACTGTCCCGGGACCAGGACTTATCTCCAGAGATTAATGAGTGAGACTCTAACACACGACGCAGAGAATAAAGAAAACACTGGACCCTACAGAGTTATATTAGACTTTAAAATGATCTGATGTGTCAGAAGACATGTTCGTTCTTAAACGTCTCTAATGGTAAACAAACATGGCTGCTGCTGACCGTCAGGTCACACAGAGAGGAATCAGCGCCCTCTGCTGGAGAAAAGTTACACAGGACGGCTTTTAAACTCCGTTTAAAAAACTGTTTCCATGTAGCTTTTGGAAAAATGAATACACTCCAAATCAAAACTGCCACGTACTGTATTTATTCATATTCAGTCTATCTTTGTTACTCTTTGTGATCAAAGAGAACACATTAGTAATGTCTTTTTTAAAAATGTAAAAAATAAAATAAAAAAATAAAAGAAATTGTATTTGTAATGTATGTAACATTATAAAAAATAATATAAAAATAAGAACAAAAATATACAAATAAAAGAAAAAGAAAAAGTAAAATATAAAGTAAACAATTAAAATAATCATAAATTCAAAAATGTAATTAAAAAAAGTTTTTTAAATTAAATGCATAAAAAAAAATACAAATAATTATGTATCTGTGAGACAATATTATCTAGGTTTTTGCTGTATAAACATGTGCACAGTTATATTCAGAATGTTTTTGTGTTGTGCTGTGTTTTGGACCTCAGTATTTCTAAAATCATGCTCACAGTAAATTTGTATTTGTTTCTCTGAATAAAAGCAGTAACGTGTGTTTTTTGTGTGTCTCCAGGTGGCTGCCAACACTCCCAGTATGTACTCTCAGGAACTGTTCCAGCTCTCCCAGTATCTACAGGTAACACACCGCCCCCTCCTGGTTCATCAGAGGAACTGCAGGTGACCGTTCTGTTTTAAACGCCTCTGTTTCTGCAGGAGGCCTTACACCGAGAGCAGATGCTGGAGCAGAAACTGGCCACGCTTCAGAGACTGTTGGCCACGACGCAGGAGGCTTCAGAGAGCAGCTGGCAGGTCAACAACCAGCCTCACACTTTATTACCTCTTAAAAATAATATTCAATGGCATTTTACTGTCCCTTCTTCTTCTGGACGTCACTATAGTTTTCCACAAACACAAACAACCTGATGCTCACTGTGTAACTATTCCCTGAATGTGGACTGACAGGCACAAACAGATTCAACTGGAAAGAGTATTTATAGCCTTTTAAAATCCAAAAACTTAAAGGAGAAATGTGCGTATTGAATTGCACAGAGCCTGGTTGGAGTGAAAGACATAATAAGACCAGACTTTAGTGGAAAAATTAACTTGTTACAGCATCTTACAGACAAGTAAAGAGCAGAAAAGTGAAGGGAATATGAGTGTGCAATAATCTATATACATATTTATAACATTTTGAAAAAGGGAATGAAGTCTGATGTAGGGAGTAAAAGGTGTTTTTCTTTGTCCAGGCTCTGATCGACGAGGACCGGCTGCTGTCTCGTCTGGAGGTGATGGGCAGCCAGCTCCAGGCCTACTCCAAGGTACATCACTCCCAAACTGCACAAAAACATTCAGTAAATCAGACTTCAGAAGTTTCTAAACCTTTAAACGGAACCTAAACTCTCATTTTAACACGTCTTCTTCTTGTTTTAGTCCCAGACGGAAGAGGGAATCCGGAAGGAGCTGCTGGCTCTGCAGGAAGACAAACACAACTACGAGACGACGGCCAAAGAGTCTCTGAGGAGGGTCCTGCAGGAGAAGATCGAGGTGGTCCGCAAACTGTCAGAGGTCGAGGTGAGACGGACACAAACTGGGAAACTTTGTACTTTTCTACAGCCACAGCTTTTCTGTTTAGCTCCTTATTTAATAAAACACACAAACACTCTGCACTACATTTAGTATTTATCAAATTTGCAAAAAAAATCATTTAATGAAGGCACTTTACCTGAGAATTTTATTTCTTAATTTAAAACTAAGGCAGAGGTTCATTGCATAAATCTCAAGATTTTTCTTTTTCAGTTTTGTCTCTGATAATTTTCACCATCTGACCAAAAAGAACACATGAGTAATGTCTTCTAAAAATGTAAAAATGTAAAAAAAATAAATTAAAAAAAAACAAAATTAGATAAAAAAAAAACAAAAACAAACCAAAAATACAAAAATATACAAGTAAAAAAAAATATCAAAAAAGTAAATAATAAAAAGTAGTAGTACATAAATCTGATAAATAATAAAGGATAAAAATTATAAGTAATTAATAAGTAAATAATACATAAACAAAAAAAAGATAATAAATAAAAAATACAAATAATAAAAGAAATAAAATACAATTGGAGAAAGTCAAAACAAACCTGGCTTCTTTGCAGTCATGAGTCTAAATGTAAAGAGGAGTCCACTGTGTTCCATAAAGACCAGAGTGGATCAGATCCAGACTGAACGAGCTTCAGAAGAATCTCCAGCTCATTAGAGATAATTAAGACTGAAGATTTGCTGGGTTTTTTGTGTCCCTTTAGCGATCCCTGAGCAACACTGAGGACGAGTGCACTCACCTGAAGGAGATGTCTGAGCGGAGTCAGGAGGAGCTGAGGGAACTGGCAAATAAATACAACGCTGCTGTGAACGAGATCAAAGAACTCACCGACAAAATCAAGGTACGACCGGATCAGAAAATAACATTAGAATTAAAAGAAGATAAGACTGAGAGTAATGATTGTGCAGGCGGCGGAGGTCCGATACGAGGAGCAGTCCCAGAGAGGAGCCTCGGAGCGAAGGGAGCTGGAGCTGAAGGTGGAGGAGATGGAGGAGAAGGAGCAGGTTCTACAGGCTCGAATCGAGGCTCTGCAGGCCGACAACGACTTCACCAACGAGAGGCTGGCCGCTCTGCAGGGTACAACACACAGGATCAACTCCACACATCACTCTGATCGAGAAAAAAACTAAAACACTCACTTCATAAAACCTCCACAACAAACAAAGAGTGAAAGTCTCAAGTGTTTTGCGTCAGGAAAGTCTACATTTAAAAGTCCATTACCTGTTTCATTCAGTTTTTCAGTGTAATCTCCTAAAGTTTATTGTAACAGGAATCATCTGAAAAAATGAGACCTTAAGACGTGATCTAGTCTTTATAATGAAGGATTTTAATAGATGAGAATGATCAGTCCACAGCAGGATTTTGTCCAATCACAGCTCACTTCAGGTAAAAAGGAGCACTCCCATTGGTCGACACTGATGTCAACAACGAAGGAACAAGGAAATAAACCAAGGAAATGGGTTATTCTGTTGGAAATACGTCTTATTTTACAGAGAAACAACTCAAAAAAGATAAAAACAGAGAAACAGCAGCAAATTGAACATAATTCCAGGATCACTACAGTCTAACGGTAAACTCCAAAGATAAAAGTTTCACGTCAGCTCTAAACTATGATTTACTGTAACATATTTCTTTAAAAAGAAATACGTTAAACGAATCAGGAAGGCCACAATTCCTTTGACATTTTAAATCCTGCTCTTCCATCATGTGGTGAAAACAGGAATGACTCAGTTTTTATTGCTATTTGACAGTGTTAGTGGGTCTCACTTTGTGCCTGTATTACCCCCAGACTTTGGACGTGTCTGCACTAAACTGATCTGAACATGCACTACTCTTAATTTTAACCACACTTCTACAAAACCCAATCACTTTATTCACATTTACCAGATTTGAACCAATCACAAACCCTTAAATCTTACCACACGCCCTTCTTCTTCTTCTTCTTCTTCTTCCTGTTGTCCTTTTATGGATTTCCTGTCCACAGTGCGGTTAGAGCAGCTTCAGGAGAAAAGCATTAAAGAGAACAACAGTTTGGGTGAGTCACGTGACCGCTGTCGTCGACCAATCACAGCTAACTCCGCCTCCTTCTCCTCTTCATCGTCTTTATTCTTCACTAACAAAAGCATGACCACTTCCTGCATGGCCCCGTGTCACTTCCTGTCCATCGCTTTATTCTTCATCTGGCTTTTCCTACTTTTCATTTTTCACTTTTTTCACTCAGTTTTCTGGATTTATCTGTGCGTATCTTTTGAAGTGGGACTAATTTCTTTGGCGGAGGGATACTTTCACTCCTGGATGATTGTTTTGATGGTTTCAAAGCTTTAAAATGTGGTGTATTTATTGTTGAGAAGATGCCAGTGATATAACAGTAGTTTAACACATCCATGATTTGTTTTTCTTGTAATTATTAATGTATAAAATATCATCATTTAAGAGAACACAGCCAAAAACACAAAAAAATAAATGAGCGCACTTGGTGTAGTAATGAATATAGTTTGTAGAATATAAGCTCTGTTTTTTACATTAAGGTAAAAATGGCCTGATGATTACACACAAGCTCTTTCTTTCTAATTAAATGATTAAACCCAGGTCCTAAATGACAAAAAACAAATATATTATAGCTTTAGTGTGAACTGTTAGATCTAAATGAGAGCGATAAGTCTTCATTTACTCCTTATTTAATCTCGGTTTATCCAGGTTTAGTCCAGGCTTGATTTGTTGTGTCAATTTTTGGATTTTTCAATATTTGGCTCAGATTTGACTAAGTCTTCTTGGTGTCTGGGGTCGATTCTGGTGCGTTTTCTGGTTCCAATCTCTCCACTTCGGTTTCCTTTGGAGCTTCGCTGATTCACGGTGATGGACTCAAAAGCTTAAAGGGGAAAAAAAAAGGAAAACCACTGTCTCTTTCTCACGATTCTGGATCAACTCTGGGTTTAAACTGACGAGCGGTTCGTTTTTGAAGCTGATGTGACAGATGTGGAAACCTGTGGAGCTGGAGAGGAGCCTGAAGACCACAAAAACAGTGAAGAAGAAGAAGACAAACAGAGCGAACACACGGCGGTAGTGGAGCCTGGATGGGACAAACAGAGCGAACACACGGCGGTAGTGGAGCCTGGATGGGACAAACAGAGCGAGGAGAAAACCGAGAGCCTTCAGGAGGAAGAGGAGGAGGACACAGACACTGACGACGGAGAACAGGACCAGGGTAGAGTCACTAAAAGGAATTTAATGATGGCTTTTATTAAAGTACTATACACTTTGGTTCAGGTTTACATTATTATTTCTCTTCAGATCAGATTTCTGAAGATTTAACTTTATTTAAACGTCAACTTAGTACTTATACTTTGATAAAAACTATGGAGAAATGTGATTTCAACAGTTTTTAGTTGGATTTGAATGAGTTTTAGTTGGATTTGAATGAGTTTTAGTTGGATTTGAATGAGTTTTAGTTGGACTTGAACATGTTTTAGTTGGGTTTGAACAGGTTTTAGTTGGATTTGAACAGGTTTTAGTTGGACTTGAATATGTTTTAGTTGGATTTGAACAGGTTTTAGTTGGATTTGAACAGGTTTTAGTTGGATTTGAACATGTTTTAGTTGGACTTGAACATGTTTTAGTTGGACTTGAACATGTTTTAGTTGGACTTGAACATGTTTTAGTTGGACTTCAACAGGTTTCAGTTGGATTTCAACAGGTTTTCGATAGATTTGAACCAGTTTTTGTTGGATTTTTGTTGCTTTTTTGCTTTTTGCCTCAGATTGTAGAAACACTGAAAACGATAAACATTATTTATGATATATTGTGTATTTTGTGACATTGTTCAGCCCTTCTAGCTTCTTTTTTTCTAGAGTTTTTTCCAGAGATTTTTGTGGTGGGTCGACTCTAGATCAAATACGCCCAAACCTTTGTCTCTTGGAGCCTCAAAACAGAAATGTATCAGTGAGTCTGGGTCAAACGCTAAAATCTTTTGCATGTAATGAAAAAAAAACCTTTTCTCTCAGGTTTTTTAATGTGCCTTTTGTCTGTGTGCAACTGTTGTTTCATTTTGTTCTGACGAGGCTTAATTGGAAGCTGTTTGACCAAGACTTTTCAAAAATCCATCAGAATAGGACCAAACCTGAACTGTTTTATCTTTACCTGAGTTTTAAAGCAGTCGTCAGTCACAGAACCTGAAGAACCCTCTGCTTTAAACCATTTAATATTTGTTGGATCAGAATTGTGCCGTTGAACGTAGCTGCTTCTTTTGGTATTTTTTAACGTTAAGATCCAAATATAATCTTTTCAAAGTGTCCTGTTTCATTCTGTCCTTTTTCAAATCACTTCCTTTCGTCCGAACTTTGAAACTTTTGGATTTTTACGTCTCTTCCAGTTTCCTCTGTCGTGTTTGTTTGCTTTTATCGTGTCCCGAACTCTTTCATCGATCCTTTTTCTTGTCGCCTGCTTCTTCGTGCCTCTGTCCATTTTGTTTCCTTGAAAATAAAACAAAAGAACGTCCTTTTTTTTGGTAACGTCAGCTTCTTGTTTTCCGTCAGACAACTGTCACCTCAACAACAGCGGAGGAGACTCCACTCGAATCCAGCAGCTTATCGAATGTCCGCGTGAGTACTTCTGCTGCGGCGCTTCCACATTCCACATCCTCACTTTTTTACGTTTTTCAAGTCGCTCCTTTACATTTCTGCTCCTAAAAAAACACAGCTTTGGTTTGTTTTTGCTTTTGGATTTCTCTCAAACTAAAGTCAGGTTTGAGAGTTGAGTTTATCGTCGGCTTTCATTGTTTTCTGTTTTGGATTGTGAGAACTGCATTGTGTCATTGTGTTAAAATGTTTTAGAGGATTTATGGATTTTAACGTGTGTTACTCTTGTTTTTTTTGTCTCTGCAGCCGTTAAACAGGCCGTCAGCTCCTCGCTTCATAAACTCGCCAACTTCGACGGTAAGTGTCTTTGGGATCAGTTTGGTTTAAATCCTGGATTATTCTGTGTTCAGTTTTCACTCCAATAAAATCCATGTCAAATGCATTTAACTTTTTAGTGAAACGCAGGTGTGTTGAGCTTTAGTTTGCTTTTAGTTCTCAGTTTAGTCCTGGATTTGTCCGGCTTTAGTCTAAACTAAGTCCTAAAGATCTGTATCGTAAAGATCTGGAATAGTCCTGGTCTCGTCCTTGTTTAGTTTTGTTTTACTTTGGTGAGAAATGGCTGATGAAACCTTAGTCTTAATTTACTCCAGGTTTATTCTGAGTTTAGTTTCGTGTTAATCCTCGTTTATTCCAGCGTTATTTTGGTTTATTCCTGAGCCTAAACTTGAGCCTAGATCAGTCCTAGATTAACCCCGTCTTAGATAAATACATTTTAGTCCTGTGTAGTCCTGATTTAATTTGGTTTAGTCCTTATTTTTTGGGTTTAGTCCTGAGTTTACACCAGAGTTAGGCCCATGTTTAGTTCTTGTAAAGCATTAACTTTAATATAAACTTATTAAATGATGAGAAATGTCTGATAAAAAGCTTCACTGTTTACTTCTGAAGCTGTGTTTGGGGATTTTTTTCTTCTGTTGGATCTTTGCTTCTCCAGAAATTGAGAATACACTGCTGTTATTTGTTTGTTTGTAATTGACTTTGTTTGTGTTTGTTTTTACAGAAGTGATGGACGCTCATCTTCAGAACAACCAGACGGCTGAAGACAACGACATTCTGGCCAGTCCCGACCGGATCAAAGGTACGAACTCAGACTTTATCCACAAAACCTCTACTGTAAACTGTAAACTGTAGAGCTTTAACTTGACAAAATGGGCCTTTGTTTTGTCTTAACATAGCAATATTAGACAGAAAATAGCCTTAATATTATGAAAATATTTAAGGTTAACGTCAACTGTTGGGTTTTTGTGTAGATTTTGAGACTCTTTTTGCTTCTTCAAATGGGACCTGAGACCAGAAATAACCCCTTTATATTCATTTATTTAGAGACAAATCTCACTTCCATGAATTATTCTTCATCAAAAGTTAAACTCTTGGTCCACTTTTCATCTACTGTCTTCTATCTTTGCTTAATCCAACATTGATTTATTATAAATTAGGAGAATTCAGTTTAGTATTTAATGTTATTGTGTAGTTTTTGTGAAGCTGCTGACTCCAGAGTGTTTCAGAGCCAAAAGCTAAAGGTCAAAGTGCAGCTTTAGACACAAAGCTCGTACATACCTCCAGTTTCACTCTGAGTTTGCTGCACATTTACACATTTTAGAGTCTCACTGTTAAAGTTAATTCACCTTTATCCGTCTTTGATGCAGTTTTAATAATGATAAAACTAAATAATGGGATTTATTAGTGTTTAAATGTTATATTGGTTCAGTTTTGTGTCAGAGGAGTGTTTTGTCTCTTTGTGGCCCCCGAGCCTCACTGTGTCTTTGTTTTCTCTTTGTTTTCTCGTTGTTTTGTCGGTGTTTTGTTCCTGTTTGGTTCGTCAGCAGGGAACGCGATGGACGCCAAAGAGTCGGACATGTCGGACACGCTGAGCCCCAGTAAAGACCGCAGCAGCGACGACACTTCAGGTCACTCTCTTCTTGGTTTATTTAAATCCTGTTCTACACAAAACACTCCCAGAGATTCAGTTTTTTACTTGAATTGTTTGGATGTGTTTGTTTTATTTTCAGATGGAAACATGGACGACCAGGAGCTGAATGAACCTCAGAACAGAGTCGCTCTGCTCAAAGGTGAGTTTATTTAGGCCTTAACGCTAAAATGTGCTGGTGGTCCATCTTAAAATATCATTTAACACGAAAATAACATGCAGGAAAGGTTTTTATTGTTTTTTTTTTGTCTGTTTCTCATTTATACAACCACTGAGCTGGGACTAGAGCGGATTGTAGATGGATTTGAATGGATTTTTGGTGGATTATAACAGGTTTTAGATAGATTTTTAACATTAATTTGGATTTGAACCCACTTTATTTGGATTTAACCAGGTTTTATATTAATATGAACAGTTTTTAGGTGGATTTGAATGGAGGTTTTATCAGGATTTAAACAGATTTCATTTGGATTTGAGCAGGTTGGATGCATTAGTAGTACGGAAATAAAACAAAATGCATTATTAACCTAATATGTTATGTTTTTTCCTTAATAATTGTATTCATTTACATTTACTTTACATAAGCCTTTGCTGTAATGTAGACCTTTTCTTGGTAGAGTATGTTTATAACTTGTTTTTTGAGTCGTAGCAGTGACTATAATCCCTGTGTGTCCTGTGTGTCCTGTGTGTCCTGTGTGTCCTGTGTGTCCTGTGTGTCCTGTGTGTTCTCTATGTCCTGTGTGTCCTAGTGTGTGTGGGTGGGGGCGGTGCTTGGCCTGTGTGTCCTGTGTGTCCTGTAGCGGAGCTGCACAGAGCCGGGCTGGAGCCTGGAGACACAGAGCAGGTCATACACCACCTCCACCGAGAGCTGCTGGGGGCTCAGGAGATGGCCAACACCGGGAAGCACAAGTGTCTGCAGCTCCAGGGTATTACACACTCACCGTTAAATATCATTAATATAAGGATAACACAAGCGTCTGCAGCTCGGAAACGAAGCTAAATAAAAAGTAATAAATGAGAACGAAAACTCTGACTAAATGTATCGACACTTTCGAATAAAAACTAAACTGAACAGAGACTAAATCCATCAAAAGGAGAGAGTTGAGAAGAGATCAATCAGACTCAGGTTTTTGAGCGTCGCTGAAGTGATGTCAGACACAAACATTTGTTAGAGCCTCGGGAAGACGACAGGAGACCAAAAGAGAACCACTTTAAATAGAAACTGTGTTAACACTTGGAGGAAAAGAAGAGAGACAAAGAAAAGAACACTGAAAATGCATTACTCTTTATATTTTAGAGACTAAAGCTAATGTAATATAGACGACTAAATTCTTATGATATTTATTCGACTAAAACTAATAAGATTTAGACTAAACTATGACTAAAACTACATTAAAATTTGCTGTCAACATTAATTCAGACCTTTAGATTTCTGCAGACACCTGAATGTAACACAGACCAGACAGATCTGACCAAAAACATGAGAGATAAACATTATCTGCACGTTTCTATAAGATGTGAACATGAACTGTTGTACATTTTAGCATCAAAATCACTCAGTCATCCTCCTAATTGTGGCTAATGGTGTCTGAAAGCTAGTAAATGTAGAGAACACAAGCCACAGGTGGTTTATCCAAGTACTTCCATGTTTTTATCTAAAGTACTTTGAGTCATACTTTCACTCTTCTAAAGTAAAAACTGTATAAATCTCTGTTGCTGTTGCTTTTCTGTGGAACTCTAAACCCAGCGACAGCTCAGTTACTGCAGGTTTGATTGAATATTAACCGTGTGTGTGTGTTTTTGTGTGTTTTTTCCTGTGGTGTAGCGCTGCTGGAGGAGGAGCGCAGGAGTAACTCTCAGCTCACAGAGGAGTCCTCCAAACAGATCCAGTATCTACAGAGTCAGTCACACAAACAGCCTTCATACTTTTCAAACCAAACACAAACTCTCCCGATGATTTTAAATGTGTAAATACTGTTCTTAGACTCCAAGACAGTGCCATGTACCTTTTATTTAATACCAACCACTCAGATATACAAGTTTAGAGAGTTTATATGGCTTTAAACGTGACAAATGTTGGATAAACGGATTGTTCCTGTGTGTTTCAGGTCAGTTGGGGAAGCTGCAGGTGGATATGGAGGCTCTGAGAGAACAGAGAGAGAGCACCATCTGCAGCACCAGAGAGGAGCTGTACTCTGCTCAGGAGGAGGTACTGACCCCAGGTTACACACCTCTGAGTCCAAACCTGAGAGACACACACTTTTAAAACAAACTAAAGGCTTCTGCAACTTCACAAACTGCTCTCAGAGACAAGTGTGTGACACAGAAAGGGTTTATTTTGACACATGATTCTGTTCCTCAGTTACACAACGACAGACGCTGGATTTGAACAGGTTTAAATTAGATTTGAACAGGTTTAAGTTAGATTTGAACATGTTTAAGTTAGATTTAAACAGTTTTATATTATTTTAAACAGGTTTTAGTTGGATTTGAACTGAATTTGAGCAGGTTTTAGTTTAATTATTAACAGGTTTTAGTTGGATTCAAGCAGTTTTTATATGATTTTAAACAGGTTTTAGTTTGATTTGAGCTGAGTTTGAACAGGTTTTAGTTGGTTTTGAACAGGTTTTAGTTACATTTGAACAGGTTTTGGTTGGATTCAAACTGTTTTTATTTTATTTATTATTATTATATTATATTTTAGTTGAATTTGAACTGAATTTGAACATGTTTTAGTTGGATTTGAACATGTTTTAGTTGAATTTGAATATGTTTTAGTTGGATTTGAACAGGTTTTCGTTGGATTTGAGCAGGTTTTAGTTGGATTTGAACAGGTTTTAGTTGGATTTGAACAGGTTTTAGTTGGATTTGAAGAGGTTTTAGTTGGATTTGAACAGCTGAACATGTATTGTCTTTGTTCTGTGTCAGATCCTGGTTCTCCGTCACGCGATGGAGGCAGCCACAGCCGAGCGAGAGCGTGAGATCGCGGCGCTTCAGGACGATCTGGGCAGCGTTCGCTCGGAGCTCGATCACTGGAAAAACACGGCGTCGAAATACGAAGAAGAAATCAGCAGATTACAACAGGCCTTCAGTCAGCAGCAGCAGAACTCCTCCAACCAGATACAAGGTGAGAAAACACCAGATACAAGGAGAGAAAGAACCAGATACAAGGAGAGAAAGAACCAGATACAAGGTGAGAAAGAACCAGATACAAGGTGAGAAAACACCAGATACAAGGTGAGAAAACACCAGATACAAGGTGAGAAAACACCAGATACAAGGAGAGAAAACACCAGATACAAGGAGAGAAAACACCAGATACAAGGAGAGAAAACACTAGATACAAGGAGAGAAAACACTAGATACAAGGAGAGAAAACACCAGATACAAGGAGAGAAAACACCAGATACAAGGAGAGAAAACACCAGATACAAGGTGAGAAAACACCAGATACAAGGTGAGAAAACACCAGATACAAGGAGAGAAAAAGACTTTAAATCAGACTTGAGTAAGATTTAGTTGGACTAGACAGGTTTTAGTTGGATTTAAACAGGTTTTAGTTGGATTTTGGTAATTGTTATCCTAAATAATAAATGTAACCCTGCTTCTGTGTTCTTTGTGTGTTGTTTGTGTTGTGTGTGTTGTTTGTGTGTGTGTGTGTGTTGTGTGTGTGTGTGTGTTGTGTGTGTGTGTTGTGTGTGTGTGTGTGTGTGTTGTGTGTGTCTGTTCCAGCGGAGTGTGTTGCGTTGCAGCAGAAGTGTGTGAGTTTGCAGCAGGACTGTGACGCGCTCAGAGCTGAACGCAGAACTCTGACGGAGAGACTGCGCCACCTGGAGGCGGAGCTCAGCAGGTACAGCCCAGACTTTTACTGTGTTTATCGTCCTTTTTCTGCTTTTGAGGCAGATTAGTGTCGTTTTAGAGCTTTATTTCATCCTCAAACTAAACCAGGATAAAATCAGAGAAAAACACTCTTTATTCTTTGATGCCTTTAATAGTTAACCGTCTTTTTAAAGTCCATCTGAGAATTAACACCAGCTGACTCAGAGTAAACAGCCTGACGATGATTGACAGCTGTCTGAGCCAATCAGAGCCGTCAGCTGAAAACAGTCCTCTTCAAACTGAGACAGAACAGCACTAAATATTTCCTCCGTTTCAGCAGAAATTTAACTGAGATCAGCTTCACTTTTACCTTTTTTCACTGAACACAAGGCACCAATAGTTTCGCTGCTTGTTTTTGCCTCTGAATCTTTTTAATTTACTCTCAAGTCTCAGGTTTGAACAAAAAAACAGAAATCTAAAAATGACAAAAGCTGCTGTTTCAACATTAAATAGTAACCATTACTGCTTCTTTTATTTAAAAAAGGTGCTGCTGCGTTCACTGTAGATTTAGATGTAGGCTTTTAGCATTTATCCATGTTTCATTTGCTCCTGTTTCTCAATTTTTATCTTTTTTGAGCTGTTTCTCTGTAAAATAAGACCTATTTCCAACAGAATAACCCATTTCCTCGGTTTATTTCCTTGTTCCTTCGTTGTTGACATCAGTGTACCCTACTTGGTGAAACTGTAGTATTTGTCCACTCATGCTGTATCCGTGTGTCTCAGCTCTAAGCAGCAGAGCCAGGTGCTCAGTAACAGTCTGGAGTCTCTGGAGAAACGAGAGGAGGTCCTTCAGGACAAACTGGGCTCGTTAGAAAACCAGCATCTGCAGGACGCCAGCCGACTGAAGACCCAGCTGGACCAGGCTCAGGAACGCACGCACACGCTGCAGAGAGAGGTACAAGTACACAGAGAGAGGTACAAGTACACAGGAGTACTGGAGAGAGAGGTACAAGTACACAGACAGAGGTACAAGTACACAGAGAGAGGTACAAGTACACAGAGAGAGGTACGAGTCCACAGAGAGAGGTACGAGTACACAGAGAGAGGTACAAGTACACAGAGAGGGGTACAAGTACACAGAAATACTGCAGAGAGGTAAAAATACAACAGTATGACTGTGGTTAGTTTTAAAGTACTAGAGTACCTGAAGGTATTTGTCATGTGTAACGGTGGTAAACCTGTCTGTGTGCAGTACGAGGACACTCAGAGTCAGCTCCTGGATCTACGTCAACGATACGAACGAACGGAGAAAGAGAAACTCAACATCCACCAAGAACTGGAGCAGTGTCGGAGTACTCTGAAAATACTACAGGAGAAAACCAGCTCCGTGAGTCTCCTTCATCTGTGTAGTTATACTGCAACCTGAAATACACACATCTGTGTAGTTATACCACAACCTGAAATACACACATCTGTGTAGTTATACTACAACCTGAAATACACACATCTGTGTAGTTATACCACAACCTGAAATACACACATCTGTGTAGTTATACCACAACCTGAAATACACACATCTGTGTAGTTATACCACAACCTGAAATACACACATCTGTGTAGTTATACCACAACCTGAAATACACACATCTGTGTAGTTATACTACAACCTGAAATACACACATCTGTGTAGTTATACTACAACCTGAAATACACACATCTGTGTAGTTATACTACAACCTGAAATACACACATCTGTGTAGTTATACCACAACCTGAAATACACACATCTGTGTAGTTATACTACAACCTGAAATACACATCTGTGTAGTTATACTACAACCTGAAATACACACATCTGTGTAGTTATACTACAACCTGAAATACACACATCTGTGTAGTTATACTACAACCTGAAATACACACATCTGTGTAGTTATACTACAACCTGAAATACACACATCTGTGTAGTTATACTACAACCTGAAATATACACATCTGTGTAGTTATACTACAACCTGAAATACACACATCTGTGTAGTTATACCACAACCTGAAATACACATCTGTGTAGTTATACTACAACCTGAAATACACACTTCTGTGTAGTTATACCACAACCTGAAATACACATCTGTGTAGTTGTACCACAACCTGAAATACACACTTCTGTGTAGTTATACCACAACCTAAAATACACATCTGTGTAGTTGTACCACAACCTGAAATACACATCTGTGTAGTTATACCACAACCTGAAATACACACATCTGTGTAGTTATACCACAACCTGAAATACACACTTCTGTGTAGTTATACCACAACCTGAAATACACATCTGTGTAGTTGTACCACAACCTGAAATACACATCTGTGTAGTTGTACCACAACCTGAAATACACACTTCTGTGTAGTTATACCACAACCTGAAATACACATCTGTGTAGTTGTACCACAACCTGAAATACACATCTGTGTAGTTATACCACAACCTGAAATACACACATCTGTGTAGTTATACTACAACCTGAAATACACACATCTGTGTAGTTATACCACAACCTGAAATATACACATCTGTGTAGTTATACTACAACCTGAAATACACACATCTGTGTAGTTATACCACAACCTGAAATATACACATCTGTGTAGTTATACTACAACCTGAAATACACATCTGTGTACTTTTACCCAGAACAATCCTGAATCTATTCCAGAATAAACCAAATCTGATTATTTATCTGTTTAGATCAATTACAAGTATATCATTCTTAGAAATACCTTGAATTTGACAAATAAGTAGTACTTATAACATTTGTATAAACAGATACTGCACTGAATGCCTCAAAGTGTGTATTTTTCTGTTTGTTTGGCTTTTTGACTTAATGTGGAGCTTGTTTTGTTTTTAGGAACAAAGCAGGAGTCGTCTTAAAGCTGTTTTAGTTCAAACCCTTTGATACTAATCTTATTCAAACCCAATTAAATCATATAAATCTATAACCTTCAGGCAGAATCTCAAAGATACTGATAAATATACATCTTTGTTAAAGTTTGTCGCTGCTTCAAACTGTTTCTGTGTTAAACTGGTTTTACTCCGAGTGTAAACAGGTCTTTGGTGGAGTTTGGTGAATGTTGTGCTTTTATTCTGAAGACATTATTACAACTGGATACAGAACAAAAACAAAGCTGCTTTGATTCTAATTTATCACTGACCAAAACCAAACAATTAAATACATTTAAAAATACATTCACATATATGTTTTTAATCTAGATATTTGTCCAGCTCAGTTTCTTCATGTTTAATTAAATAAATAAATCGTTTTGGGAAAAAAGAAAATTCTTTACAGTTTTTAGTGTTTCATATTTATTATTATTTTTTTATGTATTGTTTAAGTTCCTGAAAAAGCTGTGATCTTTTTGCTTAAACGATCAGTAACAACATTTCATTCTTGAAATTAACATTCTTTAAATTTAACGTCACCCTTAACCTTCCTCAAAAAACTCTTTAAACAGTTGTTTTAAAGGCGACGATTTGAACAGTTTAACATGTTACTTTTAGTTTGTAGTTTTTACAGCTGTCAGTGAATGCACCACAGCTCCTGCAATAAATCCCAGAAGAGTGAGGGGAGGCTTTTACATGAATGTTTATCTTATGTTCCTATTTATAACAAATGTAGGCTTAAAGATATAATCTGAACTGGACGTTTTTATTGTTAGTCTGCTTCCAAACTAATTTTACACATTTACAACTGTAAAAAAAATCCTAATTTATTTATTATCTATTAAATGCCATTTTTCATATTCAAACATTTACATTTTTTTTGTAAAAACTAATTATTAAAAACAATAATTGTGTATACTTTGTCAATGTCCAGTTCTTTTTAACCTATTGAGCCAAACCCAATATAACTTATAGATTTACCTAGTTTTTTTGTGAAATCTTCCCTGTTGTTTTATTTTAGAAAATGAATAAATAAAAAAGACATACTGCACCTTTAACGTTTTAGTTAAGTTTAATGTAGTCACTCTGCTCCAGTTATTGTTTCAGACCAAAAAGATGGTAGATTTTGTTGAAGGCAGAGAAGGTTTGGAGGGATTCAAAAGTAGAAATAATCTTTCATTTTGATTTAAAGCCTGCTCGTGTCTGTGTCCAGCTGTAATAAAGCTCCGTCCGTGGCTGTAGTTTTAAACCCGGCTGTGTTTCCTGCTGAAGCTGCTCCATCTCTTTGTGTCGAGTTTGATTTGTGCCTGATTTCTCCTTGTCCCTCCCTTTTTATAGCCATCCATATTGCAGCCTGTCCAAGCCATATTCATGGGCCTAGTCCTGGCTCTGCTGTACTGGTGTTTCGGCCAGTTGTGGTAGAAGGTACACATGGCATCAGCTCTGCGTCCGCTCCATTCCTCTTTAACTCTGGACCAGACGGAGGCTGAGGCGGAAACGGCAGAGATCAACTCTCACCGGTTTCATTAATAACAGCCAAGAAATGAGAATTCAATAGAAACGACTAAAAACCAAGAGACGCTGGACATTTTTCATTTATAAACTTTGAAACTGACTACATTAGGTAAATGTCTGTCTCTAATAAGTAACTAGATTTAGACCTGGTTTAGTCCTGATTTACTCATAGGTTTATCCATTTTTAGTCCTAGTTTGGTCTTCGGTTTAGTCCTGATTTAGTCCTGGTCTAGTACCAGGGTTAGACCTGGTTTAACGTGGTCTAGCACTGTTTCAACCCAAAGTTTAGTCCAGGTTTAACTCAAACTTTGACCCAGGTTTATCTCTAGGTTTAGTCTTGGTTCTGTCCTGGTTTACCAAAGGTTTAGACCTGGTTTAGTCCTAGTGAGTCACAGATTTAGACCTGGTTTAGTTTGAGGTTTAGTCTTGGTTAAGTCTTGTTTAGTTTGAGGTTTAGTCTTGGTTTAGTCCTTGTTTAGTTTGAGGTTTGGTCTTGGTTTAGTCCTTGTTTAGTTTGAGGTTTAGTCTTGGTTAAGTCTTGTTTAGTTTGAGGTTTAGTCTTGGTTTAGTCTTGTTTAGGCTAAGTTTAGCACTAGCTTTAGCCCTAGTTTAGCCCAAAGATGCTTTTGGTTTGATTTGGATTAAGTCCTGGTTTAGCCCGAGGTTTATTCCTCGTTTAGTTTAGATTTTGTTGTTGTTTAGTTCTGGATTTAGTTTGTGTTGAGTCCTGGTTGGGTCTGGATTTGGCTCTGGTTTAGTCCTTGTTTAGTCTAGATTTGGTCCTAGTTTAGTCTTGGTTTAGTCCTAGGATTCCTTCTTGTTTCTCAGGTTTGAGTTTAGTTAAATCTTGGTCTAGACCGGTCTAAGTCCTGGTTTAGTCCTAAAACAAAGCGTGAGTTGAACCGGACGCTGTTTCCGCCTCAGTTCTTCCTCGTCTTCATCCGTCTCCATTTTCATGTCCATCTGTCGGTGTTGGTCGTTGGATTAATGCACGGCTGTCGGCTGCTTCTGCTCACGTCTGCTTTTTAAAGGAGCGGCGCCACAAAAACATACCTTTATTATTATTGCTGTTTTTAACCTGATAAATGAACTTTTATTTTATTTTACAGGAAATTTCAAGTGTAAAAAACAAAACTCTAGGGCTGCACAAAATAATAAAACACATCTGATTACTAATTTTAATTTGGAGGCAGTTTATTTAATGTTTTATTGCTAAGAATTTTGAAATAAATAAAATGTCCATCACATGAAAGACTATAATTTTATATAAATAAATTTGTAATAAAATGTGCAGCTCTTAACGCCTTAAGATCGGACTAAGTTAAAACCAAAAATATTAACAGCCTTTTTCCAGTTTTTGCAAGACATAAAAATAAAAGATTAATAAAATAAGATTTAAAATAAGTGCTTTGTTTTATGATCTCAGGTTATTTGAATTAAAATGGTTCATATCACATTAGATCATTGTCTTACAGTTTATGGCATTTAATTAAAATCTTTAATGTATTTTTCTAGTTCCAGAAATAGCTGAGTTTTATTTTAACATTTAGGGAAATATCAGTGAAATTTAGTTTTGTGGATGTTGCCGATAAATAAGTGTTACTCCTGAAAAGAACTGAAAGAACCCATAACCTTCCTCAAAGTGTTTTAAATTGATGCTAATAAAACAATTGGAGTCGTCTTCTTTTAAAAAGCCAGACTTCATCTTTCTCTCGTCTTTTTTTGTCATTTTTCTGCATCTCTTTGCTGCTCGTTTCATTTGATTCTTATTTTCCAGGTTTGTCTTCATTTGTCTTGGGACTAAATGCATTTGTTCTTTATGTTGTGCCTCTTTTCTGTTCGTTTTATTGCATTCGCCGCTTGTTTTTGGCCAGTTTCCATTGGTTTGCTTTTGAAGAAACTGGTCCCATTGTGTTTTTATGTTTTTCTAATCGAGTCACTTTTGTTGCATTGGTTTTCTTTGGTTTTGTGTTTTTCTCTTTTTACGTGAAGCCTCTTAAATCCCTAAAGTTTGATTTGTTTTATTCAGTTCTCATTATTTTGTTCTTGTTTTTGAGTTAAATCCCTGCTTCTTTTGTAGCAGCTGAAATCATCGCTGAAATGTCTTGGCTTTTCCCAAAAAACACAAAACTGTAGATGACTTTCTGCTCGTTAGACGTAGGATTGAAAACAAGACAAATGCCACTGATTATCTTTTAAATCAAATGTTTCTGAATAAATGTGTTGAAACTGTTAGGGACTAAAGGGGCTTCACTCACTGTTTCTGGTTTGTTAGAGACCTTTGTCCACAGACGACGAAGTGTTGTCTTCAAATAAAATAGTAATTATAGTCTATGCGTTTTATTGTTTACATTTTTGTGTTAATTTATTTATTCTAGTTAATTAGTTTTTTGCATTAATACCAATCATTTATTCAGCTCATTTATCCTCAATACTAGCATTTTTACATTTAGAAAAGTTTTTCTTTTAATATTGAATATTAAAATTCTCTTTTTTTAAAGAAAATGTTGAAAATGTCCCCTGCTGGAGCTTTAGCTTTAAGACATCTATTTAATTTTTTTTTTTTTTTATCAATTTTTTTTATTCAGTGTGTTTCTCAAAATCTATGATTAAAATAAACAAGCCTTTTTTGTACAATTATTGTAGATTAGATTAAGATATTTATATTTTAATCATTAAAAGTGTAAAGTGAAAACTCTAAACTATAAATCTGTAAAACATCTGAAAATTCTTCTTCATGAACACGCTGCAAAAGTTACATAACGTATGAGAATTTTGGAGAATTTTGTTGCTTTAAGTTTATTTTATTTTACTTTCAAACAAAAAATAAAGTACATTAGTTTAGCACAATACATTTATTATAATTAAATAATTAAAAATATTTAATAAATAATTTATTTTACTCACAGAAGTCAAAATATTACTACTTATTGTGGACACGGTCTCTGTTGTTTTGTCTTGACTTTCTCTGATTTCTACTTCTCACTTTCAGAAACCTCTCATTAACTGAACCCGTCTCACTTTTCTCTGGTGTTTTGTCCCTCGTCTCTTGCCGTATGTTTGGTTTCAGAGCGGCTGGAGCCCCTGGATGCCGGTCGTCGCAGTGATGGTCGCCGTTACGGCAGCCGTCCTTTACCCGAACCTCTCCAAAAGCAGCTCCACTTAGGACTCGGACACAAAACGACAACGAACACAGCACGACTCCACGGCCGAGCTGCGGAGAGGACACGCTTTACTTGTAAAAAGTCTAATTGTACATAATTGTAGAGGGATTATAAGGTTGTGGTTTCTACAGAGGATCTGATTTTTCTCCGTTTATTTTTTTGTTTTTATTATCAGCGCGCTCTTCTGTGGTGGGGGCTTCATGGGTTTGTCTCACTGCTGATTATTCAACAAGCGTCCGCCGTTTTTAGAAAAAGAAAAAAAAACAAACTGCCTAAAAAACACCTGTCTTTGAAAAAAGAAACAAAAATCAATGCTTTCCAACAGCTTCAGTCCTGTCCCTAATATTTTAAAACACAAATATACAAACTTCCTGATTCTTTCTTGGTAATTTTTCTAGAATAATCCAAAACTTCCATGAGAAAAATCTACGCTATAAATTTTCATAGATAAAAGACTAAATTTGCTAATTAGCGGCTAATGGTATAAGCTAAAATTTAAAACATTCCTCAAAAAAATCCTGCCTAAACTAACACCAGCTTTCCCACTCCAACAGTTATTTGGTCCATCTTTTTTAAGCTAAAACGCATAGAATCAACAAATAACCTATAAAATATTTTCCCGTTAAACATGCATTTTCTTGGCCTTTAGACAGGAAAATATTTAATAAAACATTACACACTTTTATAGTTGATCTGACCTCGCTCACTTTTTTGTTGCGGTTGTACATTAATCCTAATCAACACAATAGATTTTTACTGTAAAAAGCTAAATTTGCTAAATTACTATTAAACTAATGATATAAGCTAAAATTTGAAGCATTCACCAAAAACCTGCCTAAAATGACGATGCTTTTCAAAGCCAAGCTACATTCAGTGAGCTAACAAAAATGCAAAGCTAATAACATTTTTTTCTGAAATTTGCAATTGTTTGCCCTTTTCAGACCAAAAATATTTAACACTTGTTTTTTAAATTACAAATTTGTAAGACCTCTGCACAGTCCTTCCTCATTATTTCAAAACAAAAGGGCTCAATTTGGCTAACGATGAATCGACAGTTTTGTGTTAGCTTAGCTTGGCTTAGCTTCTCTTTGTCCAGACTTGAAGCACTAACATAAAGCTTTTTGAATGGCTCAAATATGTGTAGATTTTTAATAAAAATAAAAATGATAAATCTGTTGCTAAAAACACATAATTTGGCGCAAAGAAATCTGCCAATTTGTTCTTAGCTTTTAAAGTTCTAAAGCTTTTCAGTTTACTCACTACATATAAAAATTAATATTCAGTTTCTTGGTGAAGAAGGCACAATCTACAATATAGTTTAACCTTTTTTTCACTTTAACTGTATTTTAGCCAGTTTTCAAAGAAGGAAAAATTGTTAGCGTTGTGGCTAACTGCACAATAGACTGAAATTTTCCCTAATTTTGTAAAACAGCTTCACATTTGGGACCATTTCTAACAAAATACATCGAAAACCTTATTGAAGGCTTATTTTGTATTTGCATTAAAACCATCAGCATTTATTTTCTCTGTTATCGATACAACAATAGCCCTTTATGAAAGAGTAAAAAAAATCTTAATTTGTACCAATTGCTGCTTCTCAAAATTAGTTGATTTTCAGCCAATTTAAAATGAGAGATAATGTTTTTACCATCTGAGGTTAATTAACACGTCATACCGCTGCTCACATGATGCACAATTACATGGTATTGTTTGTCTTTTTCAGTGCTAACAATTGCCAACAATTTATAGAAAAAACCACAAAATTCTCCCCACCAACTGCTTTAAATGCATTGCAGCATAAAAATGTAGCTGCTTGACTGGACTGTCTTACTTTTTTATCATAATAAATATTGATATCTCATTAAGAAACCACTAAACCCAGTTAATTGCTGCATATTTTATTTGTTTTTGTTGGAAAGCGTTGATTTTAGGGCAGTTTTGTGGACGCTCTGTTTTGGTTTTACTCACCACGTTTCTCTGTGTTTGTTTTTGGGTAGTTTTTTGGGGGACGGGGTTTAAAACTTGAAGCCAAATTAATTAATTAATAAATAAAAGTTTGATTTATTTTTTTGTTTTCTGCTTTATTTTTTTAATTTCGCGGCACGGGAAAAAAGGGGTCAAAGTGCCTCTGATGTAACTAACACCACAGTTTGTCTCATAAACTCACACACACACATTTACGTTTGATTTTAGCTCACACAAACGTTTGTTCAGTGGAGAAGCCCCTCGTCAATCGTTCAACATGTTTTTGAGAATTCCTTGGATTTTCTGATTTCAAACCCGTTTGAATAAACACTGGTAATATTTGTGCTATAAGCAAATTTAAACCTTAAACAATATTCAAACTAGAACCAGAAAAGACTAAATTATGGCTTTAGCAAATGTGTCATATCTTTGATTGTCAAAAGTCTTGATTCTTGTTTGGTTTTTGCAAATTAGCATGCTAACAGTGACGGATGGACTCAGGACTGAAAAATTAAAGATAATTAAAATATATGTGTCCTAAAATGCCAAAATGAAAAATAACTTGACGATGATTAAACAGATATGTTAGCTTTGTTAGCCCATTAGCCCCAGTTTTGAAATAATCATTGCAGGCTTGCTAACTTAGCTAACGATGAGTCAGCAAAGTCATGAGCTTTGTATGCTAACGGTACAATGACATTTATTATTAAGTGAGTAGAAAACAGATGGACTCGTGAATAAAAACAGAAATTAGAGCTAATTTTGACTGGGCTTGATGGGCTCAGGCTCAAAACTGAAAGATATCAGAAGTTTAAAAAAAAGTTATTTTGAAATATATTTGCTAAAAAGGCGAATAACGTAGCTGACAATGATTCCACAGATTTGTGAGATTTGTTAGCTCTTTTATATAAAATGTTGAATGACTAAGCAAATTTCAGCTAAATTTGAATGAAAATCATTGTACAAATCTACAGACGAAAAAAAGTTCTTGGTAACCAATGAATCAACAAAGTCATTAGCTGTGTATGCTAACGCTAACATGACAACAAAACATAATGGGCCTAAATAAATGTAAAGAGCTCAAAAGTAAAGCTTTTCTAAGTTAATTAAAAGCGAATCAAAACTGTATTTACTAAATGGCTGAATCTGTGAATAACTTGAATAGGCTGACAGTGACTCGGCAGATTTGTTAGCATAGCCGCTAACAGTTAGTTAATTTCACAAAGAAACTGATTAAAACATCAAACCACATCTTTTTTTTTTGTCTGTTTTTAACATTAGAAGCAGTTTTCTTTGACTTTATTTTAAAACCAATGAGTCTTCTTAATAATGTTTTGAATTGATTTTTCTCGACAGGATCACATCAAATGTGTGTAGCTCAGATTCTCCTCAAACATGGCGTCGATCGAGGGGCTTCTCCGCGAGCCATTCTCAACTTTGTTTTTTCGTCACATTTTTCGGTGTGTGTGCGTTTGTCTGTGTTAACTCTGTCTCGTCTCCGTGTTCTGAAGAAATAAAAACTACGAACAAATATTCCTGATGTTTAATAAAGAGAAAACACTACAGAGAGAGGATTGTAAAATAAATGTACCGAATGACGTGCTTCTAGAACTATTTTGTTAAAACAGTTTAGAGAGAACGAGCGCGAGCTGTAGAGCAGAGAACTATATGACGAGGATGTATTGAATATATGCAGAGATGTTTGGAATAAAGTTGTAGCAAGCTGACCCACCAGAACGCTTCACGAGTCTTTATTGAAGTCTTTTATTAAGTGTCCAGTGCATCTTCAACACTGCAATAGAATCAGACTGAAGTGGACGACCAGAGTCTGAAGTAAACCCAAAAAATGAACTGAAAAGCACTTTTACTTTGAAGGGTTTTGTTCCTGCAGCTGTTGTAACCTGTGTCATGTGACTCACGCAGGTAAAGACCTCATGTTCCACACCTGGATCTCTTCGGGGAAGGCTGCCTCTCATTTTAATTTTCTGTTTCCTTAGTTTCCACCTGAGTCCCTTGGACACAAAAAATGCTTTTTTAAACGCTGCTATTTTCTGATGAATGTCAATAAATTCAGTTCCGATCATACATAACAAATATGAATTTTCTACATTTTCAACCCCTTAAATGGCAGTTTTAGTGATTAAAGTCTTTGGGTTTTGTTTGTTTTTGCTTTTTAGATTTTTTTTTTCATCCAATATTTTTTTAAATTATCTTTCTGGCTGTATTATCTGAGTCTGGGAGTGTCAGAAATCAGCAGAAACATTGATTCTGATCAATTTTTGTGCAAAGTTGTTTGTAAATGACTTAAAAAAAGAAATGCTCTTTTAGACATTGCCACATAAATATTATATGTAAGTTCTTAAAATTAATACCATTATTAACTGTAGTCCTCACCATACATTAGAAATATTTATGCATTTTATGAATTTTTAATTCCTCAAATAAAGTCTGTGTGTTTTTTGTTTTTTTTTTGTTTGTTTTTTTGTAGTTTTTTTTTTTTTTAAACAGAAAGTTGACGGGTTATTATCCGAGTTTGGGATTATCAAAAATCACCAGGAACACTGATTCTGATCAATTTTTGGACACAAAAAATATGTTTAATGGTTGCCGTGAAAAACACCAGGGAATTAAAAACATAAATCACATTACAATCAAGTTGTTTTGAAAAAAATGTGTTTTAAATGAGAGTCGGTTACACACAAAAAATGCAGAAAAGACACAGGTGGAACTATTTAGTTTAAAAGACATGAAAGACTTGAAGAAAAGAAAATCATGACAAATTGAAATCTCAATCAGACTCAGTGGATTATTGAAGGAGAATAAAACTGTTGGTAAAATGCTGTGTTTCTCGTGGTTTGTGCAGATGATTGATACAAATCCAGTCTCAGCAGCACAGATTACAGCTTTAAGAATGAATCACTGAGATATAAATGAACCCTGAACCATTTAAATCTGAAATATATGAATAAAACACTTGTACAGACAGAACATTCCAGTTTTTATGTCTTTTTTCTCTCCCATCGTCTTGTGACACATCCTGAAACAGCGGCGGTGAATTAAAGTCGTGCCTAGACCTGCTTTTGTCTCCAACGTGACGTCTTCTCACGACAAACGCTGCTCAATCACCGCTTTTACGAGACGTTACGACAGGCTCCAGGAATCAGCAGGGCCTCGGCTCTGATCTAAGAGTTTGTGACGACTCGGATAAATCTGAGGCCTCGAGGACAAACGGAGTCGAGACGATGAGAGACGACGACAGAAATGAGACGCAAAGTAAAAAAGTGTTAAAATACAACTCAGATAAAAGGAAAAGAGCCAAACTGTGGACGGTGTAAACAGAGCAGGGGCTTTTAAAGAGAATATGTAGGAAAAAAAAAGGTTAAAAGTGGATAAAGTTTTACAAATAGAGAAGAAAAAACACAAAAACTTAGACTAATGAACAAAAAAAGTGACATAAAAGGAATATAACACCAAAAAGATGCAGGTTTTTAAGCAGAGATTATGGTGACATTTTGTAAAATCAAAAACAGAATTAAAATTTAAATAAAAGAGCCTAAAATACACAACTCTGAAGCTGTAGAAGTTTGTCCCGTTTCCATGGAGACGGCTCTGAAACAGGAAGAGGCGGAGCTCAGATTGAGGCGCGTTTAAAAACCTGGGAAATCTCACAGTGTCTTTTTTATAATTCAATTTAGAAACAAGTCCGATCTTACACTTTTTTTCTGCAGCACATTTTACATTTTTATTTGTGATTTTAGTTCAGATCAAAGCCCTTCAAACCAAACATTTACATTTGTTCATTTGTAGATGTTTCACAAGAGACTGAGCTCACACAGAGAGACTTTATTCAAATCTTTTATTTCTTTATTTAAATCTCTTTTATTGCTTTATTTAAATCTCTTTTCAGTCCCAGCTTTTCCAGAGAATCACGATTAAAGCTAAATGTTTAGATGATATTCTGTTCTGTTGATGGAGAAACATTCAAGGTCTTTACAAGATTAGTTTTTCTGAAATGATTCCAGTTTCTAGACTCACTTCTTTGGTTGTTGTTTGTTTTAAGTATCACTTAATTTTCCAGGTTTTTGTTGCCCCTGTCCCTTATCAAACACAAAAAGAGCCATTATCTTTCACAATTTCACATTAAACCACACGATCGAATGGAACTGGTTTAAGATAAGGATTAAGGATTAAACAGAATAAAAGAAATGTCACGGTTAACATCAGGTCGAGAAAAAAATGACTTTATTCAGAAGATAATATCAGAAAGTCACTTTAAAGAACAACCCTGTGGTTTTGAAAATATCAGCCGTGTCTCCTCAACATCTTTACCTCTTTATCTGTTCTTTTACTGAAATAAGAGAACTTCCTTTAGTCCTGGTTTAGACCTGGTTTAGACCTGGTTTAGTCCTGGTTTAGTCCTGGTTTAGTCCTGGTTTAGACCTGGTTTAGTCCTGGTTTAGTCCTGGTTTAGTCCTGGTTTAGACCTGGTTTAGTCCTGGTTTAGTCCTGGTTTAGTCCTGGTTTAGTCCTGGTTTAGACCTGGTTTAGACCTGGTTTAGTCCTGGTTTAGACCTGGTTTAGTCCTGGTTTAGTCCTGGTTTAGACCTGGTTTAGTCCTGGTTTAGACCTGGTTTAGTCCTGGTTTAGACCTGGTTTAGACCTGGTTTAGTCCTGGTTTAGACCTGGTTTAGTCCTGGTTTAGTCCTGGTTTAGTCCTGGTTTAGACCTGGTTTAGTCCTGGTTTAGACCTGGTTTAGTCCTGGTTTAGACCTGGTTTAGACCTGGTTTAGTCCTGGTTTAGACCTGGTTTAGTCCTGGTTTAGACCTGGTTTAGACCTGGTTTAGTCCTGGTTTAGTCCTGGTTTAGACCTAGTTTAGACCTGGTTTAGTCCTGGTTTAGACCTGGTTTAGTCCTGGTTTAGACCTAGTTTAGACCTGGTTTAGTCCTGGTTTAGACCTGGTTTAGTCCTGGTTTAGTCCTGGTTTAGACCTGGTTTAGACCTGGTTTAGACCTGGTTTAGTCCTGGTTTAGACCTGGTTTAGTCCTGGTTTAGTCCTGGTTTAGTCCTGGTTTAGACCTGGTTTAGTCCTGGTTTAGTCCTGGTTTAGACCTGGTTTAGTCCTGGTTTAGACCTGGTTTAGTCCTGGTTTAGACCTGGTTTAGACCTGGTTTAGTCCTGGTTTAGTCCTGGTTTAGACCTGGTTTAGTCCTGGTTTAGACCTGGTTTAGTCCTGGTTTAGACCTGGTTTAGTCCTGGTTTAGACCTGGTTTAGACCTGGTTTAGTCAAGTGTTAGAAAACTCACAAAAGTCTCTAAAACTGTTGAATAATCTTGAAGAGTGTGAAGGGGTCGAGCAGGAATCGAACCCACAACCTCTCGGTCCTCCTCAGTCTCTGGAGGATGTTTAACTCATATTTGTGTTTCTGCTCAAACTTTTCTGTCTCTGACAAAGTGTGAAAGTCAGAAGTCTTAAAACTAAATAAAAACGAGTCCATAAATGCAGCAGAAATGATAAACACAGGCAGCAACATTAAAAAGATTTAGTTCAAACGTAATAAAACTGAGAGGTTAAAGGCAGCAGCAGCAGGAATGACCAACAGGTGGCGCTAAACTCTTCCCAAACGCTCGGATTTAAAGCGACGCCATCAGCGCAGTCTCCAGAGTTTCCCAGTTTCCCTGAACGCAGCAGCGGGGTTGAGTTTGCGGAGTTTGACCGAGTCCTGTTCAGAGCAAACACGGCGACAAAGAAAGAGCCGAGTCCCGCTAAAACCAGACCTAAACCAGGACTTAGACCCAGACCCGCGGACCCTAGACCCTCAGACCCAGACCCGGACCCGGACCCGGAGCCATGCCCGCCACAGAGAAGGACCTGGCCGAGGACGCGCCCTGGAAGAAGATCCAGCAGAACACGTTCACGCGCTGGATCAACGAGCACCTGAAGTGTGTCAATAAGCGGGTCGCGGACCTGCAGCTGGACCTGGGCGACGGGCTGAGGCTCGTGGCGCTGCTCGAGGTCCTGAGCCAGAAGAAGATGTACCGGAAGTACCACGCGAGGCCCACCTTTAGACAAATGAAGCTGGAGAACGTGTCCGTGGCGCTGGAGTTTCTGGAGAAGGAGAACATCAAGCTGGTCTCCATAGGTCAGTCATTCAGAACAAAACCGGGTCAAAACTTAACCAAACTCAATAAAAACATCTGAAGGTTCTCCAGAAGTTTCCATAAACCCTTCATTCAGAGAGAAAAAGAAAAGAATTACTAGAATTAATTCAGTTTAAAAACAAATGTAAGTCATGCTCTTCAGGTTTGGTCCTGGTTTAGTCCAGGTTTAGTCCAGGTTTAGTCCAGGTTTAGTCCATTCATTCAACAACATGCACCAAAAAACTCCCAAACTTTTCAAAATCCAGACAAAACCAAAAGTAAAGTTCCCCAAAATCTTTCTATAACTTTCCACAAAAACATATGAAAAACCTTAATTTAAACCAAGCTTTTAGTCCTGGTTTAGTCCTGGTTCAGACCTGGTTTAGACCTGGTTTAGTCCTGGTTTAGACCTGGTTTAGTCCTGGTTTAGTCCTGGTTTAGACCTGGTTTAGACCTGGTTTAGACCTGGTTTAGACCTGGTTTAGTCCTGGTTTAGTCCTGGTTTAGACCTGGTTTAGACCTGGTTTAGACCTGGTTTAGTCCTTGTTTAGTCCTGGTTTAGACCTGGTTTAGTCCTGGTCTAGTCCTGGTCTAGTCCTGGTTTAGTCCTGGTTCAGACCTGGTTTAGACCTGGTTTAGACCTGGTTTAGACCTGGTTTAGTCCTGGTTTAGACCTGGTTTAGACCTGGTTTAGTCCTGGTTTAGTCCTGGTTTAGACCTGGTTTAGTCCTTGTTTAGTCCTTGTTTAGAACTGGTCTAGACCTGGTTTAGTCCTGGTTTAGACCTGGTTTAGACCTGGTTTAGTCCTTGTTTAGACCTGGTTTAGTCCTGGTTTAGACCTGGTTTAGACCTGGTTTAGTCCTTGTTTAGTCCTGGTTTAGACCTGGTTTAGTCCTGGTTTAGTCCTGGTTTAGACCTGGTTTAGTCCTGGTTTAGACCTGGTTTAGACCTGGTTTAGTCCTTGTTTAGTCCTGGTTTAGACCTGGTTTAGTCCTGGTTTAGTCCTGGTTCAGACCTGGTTCAGACCTGGTTTAGACCTGGTTTAGACCTGGTATTTATTAGAGTGTAGGTGTATGAGGCCGGTTCATTCAGTTGAAAGTGTAAGAATAGTCTCAAAGTGTTGAGTATTGTTGAGTATTGTTGAATATTGTTGAATATTGTTGAGTATTGTTGAGTATTGTTGAGTATTGTTGAGTATTGTTGAGTATTGTTGAATATTGTTGAGTATTGTTGAGTATTGTTGAGTATTGTTGAATATTGTTGAATATTGTTGAATATTGTTGAGTATTGTTGAGTATTGTTGAGTATTGTGTGAAGGGGTCGAGCAGGAATCGAACCCACAACCTCTCATCTCTCTTCAGTTTCTGGAGGATGTTGGACAAACATTTGTTTCTTTGTGAAAGTCTGAGGTGAACCTGATCAAAAACCTCAGGTATTCATGATGTGTTCGAGGACCACAGGATATTTGCCCCTCGTTCTGTGTGAGGCGTGCGTTGTTGAGACGGGT
The DNA here is from genome assembly GCA_036850595.1 of Rhyacichthys aspro. Classification (NCBI taxonomy): domain Eukaryota; kingdom Metazoa; phylum Chordata; class Actinopteri; order Gobiiformes; family Rhyacichthyidae; genus Rhyacichthys; species Rhyacichthys aspro. The sequence continues at coordinate 23,638,594 of CM072157.1, read as the reverse complement.
GCGTTTTTTTGTCGGTGAACGGTGTTAATGTTTGAGCTCTGACTCAGGTGTTGTGTAACGGACTGTTTACCTGTTTGGACCTGATCCAGACTTTACCTGAGGCTCTGCCTTCATTTAAACTCTGTACTGTGATTAAACAGGGGTCAAAGGTCAGTCCTGGTTTAGACCTGGTTTAGTCCTGGTTTAGTCCTGGTTTAGTCCTGGTTTAGACCTGGTTTAGTCCTGGTTTAGACCTGGTTCAGTCCTGGTTTAGACCTGGTTTAGACCTGGTTTAGACCTGGTTTAGTCCTGGTTTAGACCTGGTTTAGTCCTAGTTTAGTCCTGGTTCAGTCCTGGTTTAGACCCAGTTTAGTCCTGGTTTAGACCCGGTTTAGACCTGGTTTAGACCTGGTTTAGACCCAGTTTAGTCCTGGTTTAGACCTGGTTTAGACCTGGTTTAGTCCTGGTTCAGACCTGGTTTAGTCCTAGTTTAGACCTGGTTTAGACCTGGTTTAGACCTGGTTTAGACCTGATTTAGTCCTGGTTTAGATCCGGTTCAGAGCTGGTTCAGACCTGGTTTAGTCCTGGTTCCTTTCACGCTCATCTCGTCGTCATGGAAACCCTGGTAAACAGGCTGTGATTGGCTGCAGAGTTTTTAAAGAGAAAGTGTCGTTAAACTAACTCTGAGTGAATCAATGCTGTGTTCAGGTTCAGTGGGAAACTTTCACTTTCACTGAAAACATGTTTTAATTGTGCCTCACTGTTGGACCACAGCCGAGGGGAGAGTCCTGCTTTAGACCTGGTTTAGACCTGGTTTAGACCTGGTTTAGACCTGGTTTAGTCCTGGTTTAGTCCTGGTTTAGACCTGGTTCAGACCTGGTTTAGACCTGGTTTAGTCCTGGTTTAGTCCTGGTTTAGACCTGGTTTAGACCTGGTTTAGACCTGGTTTAGTCCTGGTTTAGTCCTGGTTTAGACCTGGTTTAGTCCTGGTTTAGTCCTGGTTTAGTCCTGGTTTAGTCTTGGTTTAGTCCTGGTTTAGACCTGGTTTAGACCTGGTTTAGACCTGGTTTAGACCTGGTCTTTCTAAAGACAATGAGGCGAGGTGTGTTTCCGTCGGAGGAACCTGAGCCTCTCAGATTCATTTCAGCTCGACTCAAAGCTCCTTTGTTAAAGTCCAGGTCTGAGCAGGTTTCACTGAGACTCGACAAATCCCCGCCTCGGCCTCAGAACCACCACAAACACGCCATAAATACACGACAAACGGAAACAGAGCTGCGTTTTACAGACTTCAGACTGTGACCTGTGAACGTGACACTGTTTATTTGTTCCAGAGACATTTAATTAAACGACTGTAAATGTTTCTATAACTTCATAAATGTACCACGTCAAGTCACTGAAAGAGAAACTAAACAGAACAGTTCATTGATTTTCACTGAAGCTTGTCTTGTTCTGATAGAAAACTGATCCAGAGATGGTCTTAGGTCAGTCCTGAGTCTGAGGTTAGTCCTGAGTCTGAGGTTAGTCCTGAGTCTGAGGTTAGTCCTGAGTCTGAGGTTAGTCCTGAGTCTGAGGTTAGTCCTGAGTCTGGATTTAGTCCTGAGTCTGAGGTTAGTCCTGAGTCTGAGGTTAGTCCCGAGTCTGAGGTTAGTCCTGAGTCTGAGGTTAGTCCTGAGTCTGAGGTTAGTCCTGAGTCTGAGGTTAGTCCTGAGTCTGAGGTTAGTCCTGAGTCTGAGGTTAGTCCTGAGTCTGAGGTTAGTCCTGAGTCTGGAGTTTAGGGTCCTGAGTCTGAGGTTAGTCCTGAGTCTGAGGTTAGTCCTGAGTCTGGATTTAGTCCTGAGTCTGAGGTTAGTCCTGAGTCTGAGGTTAGTCCTGAGTCTGAGGTTAGTCCTGAGTCTGAGGTTAGTCCTGAGTCTGAGGTTAGTCCCGAGTCTGAGGTTAGTCCTGAGTCTGAGGTTAGTCCCGAGTCTGAGGTTGTAATTGTGGACAGTTGCAGATAATGGCTGTGGTCCACCTCCTGGAGTCTGGTTTAGGTCTGGGTCTGGGTCTGAGTCTTAACTGGGAACTGAGTCCAGCTTCTGTTCAGAGACTAAACCAGGTCTAAACCAGGTCCAAACCAGGACTAACCCAGGTCTAAATCTGGTCTAAACCAGGTCTAAATCTGGTCTAAATCTGGTCTAAACCAGGTCTAAATCTGGTCTAAACCAGGACTAAACCAGGTCTAACCCAGATGTGACTCCACATGATTCTGTGGGCATGTGTTCCGTAGTGATGTCACTGCGTCACATGTGCAGCAGATGTTGTTAATGACAGAGTCTCTGTTCAAGGCTTTAATTCATCAAGTCTTTGACAGAAAGATTATGACCCGCTTCACCAAATATTTACCGTCTTTAAAAGTTTTCTAGTTTAGATTTTGAGGAAGTGAGGAGTAAAAACATATAAGTTTAATTTAATTTAATTTAATTTAATTTAATTTAATTTAATTTAATTTTTTTTTTTTTTTTTTTTTTTTTTTTTTTTTTTTTTTTTTTTTTTTTTTTTTTTTTTTTTTTTTATTCTTTTTTTTTATTTTTTAAATTAATAAATTAAATAAAAATGTAACTTTACTTATTTTTGTATTTTATTTTATTCATTTTAATTGAATTACTTTATTCTACTGTACTACTACTGCGTACTGACAAACATGGTCCTGACACAGATCACTTTGAATAAATCAGTTTTCTTTGTGCAGCTGATTTCTGTCGACCTGCTGCGTGTTCAGACGATGATGAGGCTGTTAGATAAACATAATGACGGGTTATAAATGTAATAATCGATCAGAGGCTGATAAGTGATCGTGAGGTGAATGTAGAGAGTCAGTGTTTATCAGAGAAACGACTGCAGCTGTTGGATTACAGTCTTTCTGTTCACTCTGTCATTTACAGAAAAAAGAGCTCACACCTTTAAATTAGAGCTGACTCTGAAATACACTTTAAATGAGACTCAGTACAGTTTTGGACTGAGGCTCAGCAAATGTCTAGAAAGACTCTGAAAATGTTTTATGGAACAAAATAAAACCAGCTCATAACAGACGTGGCCATAAATGTGTGTTATTAATTATTACCATAAATACATTTAAATGAGGATAACAGGCATTTCGTTATTGGTGATTTAATTGTTGTTGTTTTTTTTTATTTGAAGAGGTTTTAGATGGCTTTGAGCAGGTTTTAGCCAGATTTTACCAGGTTTTAGTTGGATTTGACCTGGTTTAAGTCGGATTTGACCTGGTTTTAGTAGGATTTGACCAGGTTTTAGTTGGATTTGAGCAGGTTTTAGTTGGATTTGAGCAGGTTTTAGTTGGATTTGACCTGGTTTTAGTCGAATTTGAGCAAGTTTTAGTTGGATTTGAGCACGTTTTAGTTGTATTTTACCAGGTTTTAGTTGGATTTTACCTGGTTTAGTTGGGTTGGTTACCAGGTTTTAGTTGGATTTACAAGGGTGTACTTTGACCTGGTTTTAGCCCGATTTGACCAGGTTTTAGTTGGATTTGACCAGGTTTTGGTTGGATTTGACCAGGTTTTGGTTGGATTTGACCAGGTTTTAGTTGGGTTTGACCAGGTTTTAGTTGGGTTTGACCAGGTTTTAGTTGGATTTGACCAGGTTTTAGTTGGATTTGACCAGGTTTTGGTTGGATTTGACCAGGTTTTAGTTGGATTTGACCAGGTTTTAGTTGGATTTGACCAGGTTTTAGTTGGATTTGGGCTCTGATGTAAAGTGAGAGCAGCAGGTCTGTTTAATGACTCGATGTAAACAGGAAGTGTTTGGGGAAAAGTGGGCGGGGCATGAGCTCAGTGTTGGAGAATGAGCCTCAGGTGAATGACATCACCGTTTTCTCCAGGTTACATCACTCCACACGACACCTCGGCCCTGACTTCCACCTGGTTAATCCCAGTCTGGGGTCAGAGGGGATGTTGTGGTTGATTTTGTATTCAGTTTCTATATGAGTATTTAGTATTGAGTATTTAGTTTGAGTATTTCCAGACTCGTGGTGTTTTCTGACGTAGATCCGTGTCACAGAGAACAGCTCCCTCTGCCTCAGGCCTGCTCTGTTCTGTACTCTAAATTACAGCCTTTACCGTCATCGTCCCGACAGCTGTTTACACACACACTGTTACCTGATGACATCACCACGTCGCAGGGCTCACCTCAGGCCTGGGAGTGGCTCTGTAATCTTAAGATTTAAGAGTTAAGACCAGGTTTTAAAGGTTTGTTGCGTAATTCATGAAACCGTCCATCCAGACCCATTCATTTCTCAGAGAAGTGGGTTTGAACCCTCGGTTTATAAAATAAGACGGGTTTTAACCACATCAGAACATAAGGCCAAGTCTGGTCTGGCCTTAGTCTGGTCTTACTCTGGCCTTAGTCTGGCCTTAGTCTGGCATTAGTCTGGCCTTAGTCTGGCCTTAGTCTGGCATTAGTCTGGCCTTAGTCTGGCCTTAGTCTGGCCTTAGTCTGGCCTTAGTCTGGCCTTAGTCTGGCCTTAGTCTGGCCTTAGTCTGGCCTTAGTCTGGCCTTAGTCTGGCCTTAGTCTGGCCTTAGTCTGGTCTTAGTCTGGCCTTAGTCTGGCCCTGGCCTTAGTCTGGCCTTAGTCTGGCCTTAGTCTGGCCTTAGTCTGGCCTTAGTCTGGCCTTAGTCTGGCCTTAGTCTGGTCTTAGTCTGGCCTTAGTCTGGCCTTAGTCTGGTCTTAGTCTGGCCTTAGTCTGGCCTTAGTCTGGCCTTAGTCTGGTCTATGTCTGGTCTTAGTCTGGTCTATGTCTGGTCTTAGTCTGGTCTTAGTCTGGTCTTAGTCTGGCCTTAGTCTGGTCTTAGTCTGGCCTTAGTCTGGTCTTAGTCTGGTCTATGTCTGGTCTTAGTCTGGTCTTAGTCTGGTCTTCTGTTAAAGTCTGGCTTCAAAAAGCGGCTCTGGCTCTGGCTCTGGTCTAGGTCTGGTCTTACTCTGACTCCAGTCTGTGGTTGTAAAGACTCTGGGTGTGTCTCTGAAGAATCCTCTGTCGACACTTCCTCGTTTCCTTAAAGCCACAGACTCTCACTGTTTTCATTAAAAATGAATTCAGTCCAGATTTATTTCTACATTAGTCTTTGGTCTGGTTTAGACCTGGTTTAGTCCTGGTCTGGTTTTTTTTGGTGTATGGAGGTAGCGGTCTTGGTGAACCCCTTTTTGGTGGTTTGTTTTGTGGTATTACCCCGCGTTTTTGCCTGTTTTAGTCCAGATTTAGTCCTGGTCCAGTCTTATTTAGTCCAGATTTAGTCCTGGTCCAGTCTTATTTAGTCCAGATTTAGTCCTGGTCCAGTCTTATTTAGTCCAGATTTAGTCCTGGTCCAGTCTTATTTTAGTCCAGATTTAGTCCTGGTCCAGTCTTATTTAGTCCAGATTTAGTCCCAGTTTCTTGTGTCTGTGGTCTTCATTTCTCTGACGACCTTTGACCTCTGCGTCTGAGCGGCTCCACAGCTTCACTTCCTGCTTCCTCTGTTTGTGCCGTTGTTGTGGTGTTTCCATGACAACAGCACACAGGTAACAATGGAGTATTTACAGACTGGACTAAACCTGGTCTAAACCAGGACTAAACCAGGTCCTGGTTTAGTCCTGGTTTAGTCCTGGTTTAGACCTGGTTTAGTCCTGGTTAAACCCAGGTTTGTGTCTGGACTCAGTCGAAGCTGGAGCTGAGACAAAGTCACTTCTTGTGAAACAGTCACAACACGCCTCACTTTTCTTTCACCAAACGCTTTTCATTTATCACCACCTCACCCTCCGTCCCCCTCAGTGTCCCACCCTCCGTCCCCCTCAGTGTCCCACCCTCCGTCCCCCTCAGTGTCCCACCCTCAGTGTCCCACCCTCCGTCCCCCTCAGTGTCCCACCCTCCGTACCCCTCAGTGTCCCACCCTCAGTGTCCCACCCTCAGTGTCCCACCCTCAGTGTCCCACCCCCACGTCCCCCTCAGTGTCCCACCCTCCGTCCCACCCCCGTGTCCCACCCCCGTGTCCCGCTCCGAGTTCTGTCCCGTCTTTCACCGTCTCAGTTTCACGACTCATTTGTCTTTCATCGCTCTGTTTCTTTCTTTTCTTTTGCCGCTGCTTCTGCAAACATCCTGCACCTGATTAACACCTGCCTTTACAAAGACTACCACTCCCAGAATGCAACGGTAACCAGTCAGCCCTTTATTCACTCCTTTTATTTTTAAGCCCTTAAATGAAATGAGGGACAGAACAGAAGACATTTCATTCAGTCACAAACACAAAGATAAAAGTCAGAAGTATTGTTCACAAAGATCTGAGGATCTGAAGTTGAGCAGAAACAGAAAAGCCTCCAGTAACAGTCTGAGTCCAGTCGACGGAAAGCAACAAAAGCAGCCTCGGACCTCTCCTGCTTCTCTTTTATCAAAATAATAAAACCACAAAATACTAATACATTTAATTTTTGGATAAACTGGTTTGGTTTAACATCATTAGCTCATATTTTTTCCTTATATATGTCTTTTAATGTCCATTTCATGATATTTCAGTCGTTATGTCACAGTTTAGTCATTTCTAAAAGCAGCAGTTTCTTTTAATGCATTTGCTTCAACACAAAGTTTTTTCCTAATTGTTGAGCTGATAGTAAATGTTGTGGTGTAAAGGCCTCTTAGTTCTGATATTCAGGTGTAAACTCTGTCGAGCCTCGGAGCCGAGGACAGTGTAGATTTCCTGATGATTGAGTTTATTTGAGTGAAACTGAGCCGTTTCTTTGGAAACCTTTGTTCAGACTGAGGTCAAAGAGCAGCTCAGTTAAAGTCAGACTGAAGATACAGATCAGAGAAAGTGCTCTCATTCAACACTCACTCATTAAATACTGCTAATGGGGTCTGGAAACTGAAGACCGGTTTTAGACCTGTTTTAGACCTGTTTTAGACCTGTTTTAGACCTGCTCTAGACCTGCTCTAGACCTGTTTTAGACCTGTTTTTTGGCCGTTTGGCGTGTTTTGGGCGGTTTTGGACCGGTTTTCAGACCCAGTTTAGTCCCGGTTCAGTCCTGATTCTGGTGAGTTTCTGAGTTCTTCTCGGAGCAGACAGAGTGGTACCAGTCTGTGCCGTTGACCGACTGCTCACAGATAATCTCTGGATCCAAAACACAACATTCCTCTCATTTTTAATCCATTCTTTTCACATTTTGAATCCAGCTCCACTTCAGAACACAGCAACAGTCTGATGTGCTGCCTTCATGGACCAAAGCAATAAACAGAAATAAGCAAAAAGGAGGAGTTGTTACGAGTAATAAGTTTTAATGAGTAGCAAAGCAATAAAGTTTCTCACATTAACGTAGACTGTTCGTGGTGTTTTTGTTGTGACTTGTTTTCGTGTCTCGTTCAATGTTTTTCTGATGAATAATGTTTTCTTTTGTTCTCGTTTCAGACTCGAAGGCCATCGTGGACGGGAACCTGAAGCTGATCCTGGGTCTGGTCTGGACCCTGATCCTGCACTATTCCATCTCCATGCCCGTCTGGGAGGGCGACGACGAAGAGGTAAAACTCCTTAAACCATTTTAGTTGGATTTGTACAGGTTTTAGATGGATTTGAACAGGTTTTAGATGGATTTGAACAGGTTTTAGATGGATTTGAACAGGTTTTAGTTGGATTTGAACTGGTTTTAGTTGGATTTGAACTGGTTTTAGATGGATTTGAAATGGTTTTAGATGGATGTGAACTGGTTTTAGTTGGATTCAAACAGGTTTTAGTTGGATTTGAACAGGTTTTAGTTGGATTTGAAATGGTTTTAGATGGATGTGAACTGGTTTTAGTTGGATTTGAACAGGTTTTAGTTGGATTTGAACAGGTTTTAGATGGATTTGAGCAGGTTTTAGATGGATTCAAACAGGTTTTAGTTGGATTTGAACTGGTTTTATTTGGATTTTGAGTAGTTTTAGTTGGACTTGAACTGGTTCTAGTTGGATTTGAACTGTTTTTTTTTTTTAATTTTAACTAATTTTAGTTGGATCTGAACATGTTTTAGTTGTATTTGAACTGGTTCTAGATGGATTTGAACAGGTTTTAGTTGTATTTAGTTGGCCTTGATCATTGTAAATCCAACTTAGACCTGTTGAATCATTTTTACTGAAGCTGCTCGTGTCTCAGCGGCGTGTCCCTTCAGGGCCACCGTACCTGTTCACTCACCTGTAAAAACTCCTGTGTTTTGTGTTTCAGGGCGAGTCCAAAACCCCGAAGCAGCGTCTTTTGGGTTGGATCCAGCACAAAGTCCCAGACCTGCCCATCACTAACTTCAGTCAGGACTGGAGAGACGGGAAGGTCCTGGGAGCTCTGGTCGACAGCTGCGCTCCAGGTTCAGCTCCAGATTTTCTACAGAACTGCTCTATGTTTTTACTCTTTGAGGGAAACGGGGAGATTTTTCAATAAATTACAGAGAAATCTCCAAAATGTATATAAAACAGTGACTGTTTTTTTCTGTGTTGTGTTTAAGGCCTGTGTCCGGACTGGGAAACCTGGGACCCAGTGAAACCTGTGAAAAACGCCACTGAGGCCATGCAGCTGGCAGACGACTGGCTCGGCATCCCTCAGGTCAGTAAACGTCAGTAAACGTCAGTAAACGTCTGTAAACGTCTGTAAAGGTCTGTAAACGTCTGTCAACGTCTGTAAACATCAGTAAACGTCAGTCAACGTCAGTCAACGTCAGTCAACGTCTGTAAACGTCTGTAAACGTCTGTAAAGGTCTGTAAACGTCTGTAAACGTCTGTAAACGTCTGTCAACGTCAGTAAACGTCTGTAAAGGTCTGTAAACGTCTGTCAACGTCTGTCAACGTCTGTAAACAGCTGCACAAAGATTGAAAATAATAAATAAATCATGAATAAATATAAAGATAAAAAATCATTAAAAAAGTGAAAATAAAAATGCTCCAGTGGTTATTAAACCTTTACTTGAGATACTCCCAAATACAGACAGGAACAAAATAAATATTTAAAATAAATAATTGAATAAAACGCTATAAATAAAAAAAAAATAAAATAAATACATTTGCAGAAAGACTCTATAAAAGCTAATTAAAGGATGAACAGTAAAAGTCCAACAGGAAACAGGAAGTTTTTCTCTTTGTATTTTTCTCTCTTTTACCTAAAGGTCAGAGTTCAGTCAGTTTCCTGCTGTTCACTGCAGAGGAAACACTTTTACTTTGTTTTGTTTAAAGCAGAAATAATGAAACCTGTAGATTTTAATTAAACTGATGTTATCGAGGACAAAAGTAACAAATGAACCTGTGCATTTTGTTATAAATAAAGCTGTATTTCAAGAGTTTATTCCTGTTATTATTAGTTGGGCCACGTGACAAATCTGGCAAATAATGAAATATTGTTGAATATTCTGGTCTCTGTGGATTCGACTCGTTTTTTAGTTTAGTTTTTCAGGAGACAGTGAATAGAATAAACGTCAGGATGTAACTGAGAAACCCGTCGGAGAAATGACGGATCACATTTATTCATCAACAGTTTAATTAAATGAGCTGTTTGTGTCCCGCAGGTGATCGCTCCGGAGGAGATCATCGACCCCAGCGCCGACGAGCAGTCGGTCATGACCTACCTGTCCCAGTTCCCTAAAGCCAAACTCAAACCTGGAGCTCCTCTCAAACCCAAACTCAACCCAAAGAAGGCTCGCGCTTACGGACCAGGTACCGCTTTAGCCCCGACGCTCGGCTCTAAATATGAAGCACATCGACTGGTTTATCTTGTATTTTAATAACAGTTCAGTAAAGTGAATAATCAGCTCCAAATATCAATCCAGAAACTGCTTTTACACTTTAAAATACTGCAGAAATATTACAGACTGGTGGATTTATTTGTGTTGAGAGTAAACTGATGGAAATGTTATTAATGACAAAGAGAGGAAGTGTTAACAATGGGCTTTAGTTGGAGGTGCGTTCAGGGTCGGCCTTCAGCTGCTGTTTATGATGAACTTAAAGGAAATACATGACCTTGGTCTGGTTTATTTAAGTCTGTGAGCTTCAGGCTGATAACTGTGTCCCTCCTGGTTCTGGACATGTTTTTGTGTTTTGTTTTTTTCAAAGAGACTTTAATCACTAAAACTGGCATTTAAGGCGTTAAAAATTCAGCAAATGAATAAATATTATGTCCAATGAGGACTGAAGTTAACAATGGCATTTATTAAAAAAAATGCAAAAAATATGTTGACACACAATATTTTTGTGGCAATGTCTAAAAGACCATTTTATTTTGTGTCCAATGGTCTCAGCAGCAAATCATTTACAAAGACTTTGCCCAACAAATAAAAACTGATGAGAATCAATGGCACTCACCAGACTCGGAACACAACCCCTAAAAGATTCAAGTTTGAAAATATGGGATGGAAAAAACAAACATTTTGTGTAAAAAAAAAAACAAAAAAAACAAAACAAACCAGACTTTATTCACCAAAACTGGGATTTAATTGGTTAAAAATAAAGAAAATTCACAAATATTTGTTATGTTTGGATTGAAATTAATAATGGCATTCATTAAAAAATGGGAAAAAATATGTTTCTATAATTCTAAAAGGGCATTTTTTGTGTCTCAGGGAGCACAGAAAGAACCCCAAAAGTTAAAGTAGATATTTATCATTAGGACCAGGAATAATATTTTACAAAACAGTTTCTAGAACAGTTTCCTCTTCGTCGTTCGTTCTAAATTCAACAGAAACCAAAAGGAAAGACGGATATAAAACATGTCTCTTACTTTTTCCTGTTGGTGTTGCGTTCAGGGATCGAGCCGAGCGGGAACCATGTGCTGCGTCCTGCCGTGTTCACCGTCGACACGTTCAGCGCCGGCCAGGGTCACGTGACCGTGTACCTGGACCAACCGGACGGCACCAGAGAAGAGGTCCGGGAATAAACCCCAAATATCTGTGTCTTTAGTTTAAGGTTTAATGATGATATTTGTGTTTCAGTTGAAACCTGAAGAGAACGAAGGGAAGAAGACCTACTCCGTCACGTATGTTCCTCAGGTCATGGGAACACACAAGGTACGATCATCACCGACCAGCGTCAAAACAGGGGTCAAAGGTCATATAAGTCTGTTTAAAATAAAGTGAGAGACTAAAAAAAGGAAAAAAGAAAGTGTTCTGATTCATGTTTAGGGAGCTATACCAGATTAAACTAGAGTTTAACCAGATTAAACCAGAGCTAAACCAGATTAAACCAGATTAAACTAGAGCTATACCAGATTAAACCAGATTAAACCAGAGCTAAACCACATTAAACCAGAGCTAAACCAGATTAAACCAGATTAAACTAGAGCTATACCAGATTAAACCAGATTAAACCAGAGTTAAACCAGATTAAACTAGAGCTAAACCATTTTAAACCAGATTAAATCAGAGTTAAACCTAAATTAAACCAGATTAAACCAGAGCTAAACCACATTAAACCAGAGCTAAACCACATTAATCCAGATCTAAACCAGATTAATCCAGATTAAACCAGAGCTAAACCAGAGCTAAACCACATCTGGACTAAACTCCATTTTAAAAACAGGTCTAGACCATGATTAAATCTGGATTAAAATCTTAAACGTGGACTAAAGACTTGGTTAAACCTGGGTTAAATTAGGTTTAACCAAGACTAGGATTAAAAGCACCATTAAACCCAGATCTGAACCAAGTCTGGACCAGGACTAATCCAGGACTAATCCAGGACTTAAAGCTTATCCAACCCTCCAGAGGATGCTCCAGTTTCAGGGGCCTGTGCTGCTGTCGTTGCCCAGGTGACGGTGCTCTTCGCTGGGCAGCAGATCCCCAAGAGTCCCTTCGAGGTGAACGTGGACAAGGCTCTGGGCGACGCCTCCAAAGTCTCCGTCAAAGGCCCCGGGGTCGAGCCCGTGGGCAACATCGCCAACAGACCCACGCAGTTCGACATTTACACCGCAGGTCAGTGAACGCACCACAGGTCAGTGAACGCACCACGGGTCAGTGAACGCACCGCAGGTCAGTGAACGCACCTCGGGTCAAGTGAACGCACCACAGCAGGATTTAACCAAGTCTAAACCAGTTCTAAATCAGGTCTAAACCAGTTCTAATGCAGGTCTAATCCAGGTCTAAATCAGGACTAAACCAGGTCTAAACCAGGTCTAAACCAGGTCTAAACCAGGTCTAATCCAGGTCTAAATCAGGACTAAACCAGGACTAAACCAGGTCTAAATCAGGTCTAAACCAGTTCTAATGCAGATCTAATCCAGGTCTAAATCAGGACTAAACCAGGTCTAAACCAGGTCTAAACCAGGTCTAAACCAGGTCTAATCCAGGTCTAATCCAGGTCTAATCCAGGTCTAAATCAGGACTAAACCAGGACTAAACCAGGTCTAAATCAGGACTAAATCAGGTCTAAATCAGGTCTAAATCAGGTCTAAATCAGGTCTAAACCAGGTCTAAACCAGGTCTAAATCAGGTCTAAACCAGGTCTAAACCAGGTCTAAACCAGGTCTAAACCAGGTCTAAATCAGGTCTAAATCAGGCCTAAATCAGGTCTAATCCAGGTCTAAACCAGGACTAAACCAGGACTAAAGTAGATCTAATCCAGGTCTAAATCAGGACTAAATCAGGACTAAACCAGGTCTAAACCAGATCTAAACCATGTCTAAACCAGATCTAAACCAGGTCTAAACCCGTCCTGAACTCTGACCCCGACTCTAACCCGGTTCTGGTTGTGGTTCTCAGGAGCCGGGACGGGGGACGTGACGGTGCTGATCCGAGACCCTCAGGGCCGGCAGAACTCGGTGGAGCTGATGATGGAGGACAGAGGGGACTGTGTTTATCGCTGCAGCTACAAACCCACCCAGAGCGGCCCCCACTCCGTCTCCGTCACGTTCGGAGGGGCCCCCGTCCCCCGCAGCCCCTTCAGCGTCGACGTCGCCCCGGGTCAGTATGCCTCCATTTTGATTAGTGGCCACTCGAGGTATTGCAACGAAAAAATCCTACATGAACCAAAAGGATTTTTCTAGAAACAAATAAAAACAAACGCCTTCACAACTGTCAAAAAGATCATTTTTGTTCTGTTTATTGTTTATTTTCATATCTTTGTTAAACCCTGTGTAACTTTCCTCCAGCAGAGGGCGCATATCCCTCTGTATTTACCAGACGTTTAAGAACAAGTAGAACATGTCTCTGAAACTTTATTTTAGTGTATTTTGTTTAAATCTGACTCTGTAGGCTCCAGTGTGTTGGTCTGTTTTATTTAATCGTCGTGTGGTAGACCCTCACTCACTCATCGTCCCGGGACAGACGGGGTACGGCAGGGTTCTGTCCAGCTGAGTGCACCGCTCTAAAAGACAACAGCGACCTGCTCTGAGGGCCTCATGACAAGGAAATAAAACGGAAACCAAAAACTAACGCACCAATGAGTTTTTAGGAGGTTAAACATCAGACTCTTGAACAGCTGAACTGGGCTTGAAGGGAAAGCCCAGTTAAACCAGTTTCAGTCCAAGTGGAACCCCTGGTGTGTGATTGTTGCTCCTTGTGTGCAGCCTGCGTCCCCGGAGCCTGCAGAGCGACCGGCCGAGGCCTGCAGCCGTCGGGGATGAGGGTCTCTCAAACCGGAGACTTTAAAGTGGACACGAGGAACGCCGGCAGCGGAGAACTCAAAGTGACCATCAGAGGACCCAGTGAGTCTCTGCAGAAACAGTCTATAAAACACAACCAGAGCTATTAAATCTAATGAGTTTGGTGTAAAGTTACTTTTATTTTCCCCGAAGGAAAATCCAAAGGTCAACAGCTCCGTTAAAATGTTTGTGGTTCGTCTGCGGCTTCTGTTCGAGCCTCATTAAACATTCGAGTATTTAGTGGAACAAATAACACTGAGGCTCGTTAAAGTCTAACCAGACCATATTTGGTCGTGAGGAAGTTCTTCTTTAATTGGGAACAGATTGTGTGGCTTATTTATGAATTAATATTATTACATTATATTTTGCCAAGAATGTGGTTTTAATAAATCACAGTATAAAGAGAATTTTAAAGATTCCTTTATATCCTTTACAAGTCACTTTTAAATGACCAAATTATTAAAAACCATGACATTTCACAAACTTTTACCATTTCCTTACTTTAAGTTATAAAACCTGCTTCCCTTGTTTTGTTTTTTGTTTGTTTTTCATTAAATGTACAGGAAAAGTGCAGCAAGGTCCCAAAATTAGTAGAGGTTTGTTTTGTTTGTTTTTTAATTAAATTCATCAGGATTAAACGATTTGTATAAAGATAATAAGTCTGAAATTTAACACTAAATTCTGAAAAATGTAAAACAAAATTTAATTAATTTATTTATTTATTCTTGACAGTTCTTGTGATTGAGAACATGTAAGTCCCAGTGTTTCATATAAACGTCGTAAATATTTGTTAACGCTAAAAAAATCAAAATCAGAAAACTATTTTTCCGGGTCTCAGGAGAAAAAGGCATGAAATTAATTAAATTAACAATAAAGTAGCTCAATGTCTATAAATATAAATGAATAAAGCCAAATATTATTGAATATTATCAAAGGGGAACCTGCAATAAGTTTTTAAAATAAAATCTATCCATTTTAGATTTTAGTCCCAAAACACTGCAATAATGAGAACACTGTGAAAAAATCAATATAATTAAAAAACATTCTCGAATTTAACAACTCATCATTTTCAAACATTAGTTTAGAATTAAGTCTTAAATTGCTAGAGCTAAATCGCAAAAATAAAATGAAGAAATAAACCGAGAAAAGTGCATGATGAGAGAGAGGACGCTGCATCTGTTCAAGGACTGTTCCTTTTCTCCATCTTTTCCGTCAGTTGCACAGATTCAGTTCCAGACATAGATCCATAAATGTCTCTTAACGCTCTTTAAACGTTTTACTGCGTTGTTCCTGACTTTACGGGTCTTTTACTGGTTTTGGTGGGTTTTCACGGCTCTCTGTCTTAATGTGTTTCAGAAGGTCTGGAGGAGCCTCTGAAGCAGGTCTCCAGTCAGGACGGGGTCTTCTCCTACGAATATTACCCCAAAAACACCGGCAAATACAGCGTGAGCATCACCTGGGGAGGTCAGCCCATCCCCAAGAGGTCAGGCTCCTGAACGCTTCACTCAGTCTTTATTTCACCCAGAAAAACAGATTTATGCATCAGAAACTCTCATGGATTCATAATTAATGTGGTTTTTCAGTAAATACCTGTTATACTATATTTACTTGTATTTTATTTGGTCTTTATGGACCATATTTACCTTTTCTACCTTTTATTACTGTTTTAACCAAGGTTCTGCCGAAAAAAAAATAAATAAAAAGATGGATAGAATGAGGTTTATCAAGCTTTTCATTCAGAAAAATCTAGAGAAAAAGGTGAAAACAGACTCAGGGTTCTACGTTAAACGCCGTGTGTCCTCTGTCCTCTGTCTCTGTCCTCTGTCTCTGTCTCCGTCCTCTGTCCTAGTCCCTTCGAGGTGTCGGTGGGACCGGAGCCGGGGCCTCAGCAGATCCGGGCCTGGGGTCCAGGTCTAGAAGGAGGGACCGTGGGGAAACCTGCAGCCTTCGTGGTGGAGTCGATCGGGACGGACGTCGGAGTCCTGGGTCAGTCCTGGTTTAGACCTGGTTTAGTCCTGATTTAGACCTGGTTTAGTCCTGGTTTAGTCCTGGGTCAGTCCTGGTTTAGACCTGGTTTAGTCCTGATTTAGACCTGGTTTAGTCCTGGTTTAGTCCTGGGTTAGACCCTGGTTTAGTCCTGGTTTAGACCTGGTTTAGTCCTGGTTTAGTCCTGGGTTAGACCCTGGTTTAGACCTGGTTTAGACCTGGTTTAGACCTGGTTTAGTCCTGGTTTAGTCCTGGTTTAGTCCTGTAAAGATAATAGATTCATATACGTTTATAATAATGGCAGCCATCTTTAATCAGGCTCAGTCTTAAATCCAACTCTCAGCAGTTCTCTCTCGTCCGTTCTGCAGGTTTTGCGATCGAGGGCCCGTCTCAGGCCAAGATCGAGTGCGAGGACCAGAACGACGGCTCCTGCGACGTCCGGTACTGGCCCATGGAGCCGGGAGAGTACGCCGTCCACGTCACCTGCGACGAGGAGGACATCGAGCTCAGTCCCTTCATGGCCATCATCGTCCCCGACGACAACAGCAGCCACGCCGACAAGGTCAGGGGTCAAAGCCTCTCCAGAGTTACATCAGTCAGACAGATTTATAGACGATGAAGTCTCTGAAAGAAATGGTTTCCTGCTCACGTCTTCAGGTCCAGGCGTACGGTCCAGGTCTGGAGAAGTCCGGATGTCTGATAAATAAACCGGCCGAGTTCACGGTCAACGCTAAAGACGCCGGGAAAGGACCTCTGAAGATCAGCGCGCAGGTGAGGACGGAACATATCTGATCAAAGTAGTTATAAAAACATCAGTTTGTGTTTTATTAAAACGAAAACAACGGAACATTCAGCTGTTCAGAGCTGGAGCTGTGGTGTGTTCACTGTTATCTCCGTCTCGTTAAACACTGCGTCGAAGCATTGACAACATTTATCCATGTTTAATCTGCTCCTGTTTCTCTATTTTTATCTTTTTTGAGCTGTTTCTCTGTAAAATAAGACGTATTTCCAACAGAATAACCCATTTCCTTGGTTTATTTCCTTGTTCCTTCGTTGTTGACATCAGTGTCGACCAATGGGAGCGCTCCTTTTTACCTGAAGTGAGCTGTGATTGGACAAAATCCTGCTGTGGACTGATCATTCTCATCTATTAAAATCCTTAATTATAAAGACTAGATCACGTCTTAAGGTCTCATTTTTTCAGATGATTCCTGTTACAATAAACTTTAGGAGATTACACTGAAAAACTAAATGCAACCTCCTAAAGTCGCCTCAGATCAGCGCAGACATGTTGTTTTTAACTGTTCTCTGTTTGCAGGACTCAGAGGGGAAGCCCATCGACGTGAAGGTGGTGTCTAAAGGTGACGGCCTGTACTCCTGCAGCTACACCCCGACCTCCGCCTTCAAACACACTGTGTCGGTGTCCTGGGCGGGAGTCAGCGTCCCCAACAGCCCCTTCAGGGTAAGCAGTCGAGGACGCCTCTCCCAAACCTCCTCCAAGCTCCTCTTTAACTCCAAAAATATCACCCTCAAATATCGAGAAGAAACCTCTAAAGTCGTCCAATCTAAAACGTCAGTGGAGATTCAAAAGGTCGTCCAATCGGAGCCTTCGGTTGAGATTAAAAAGACCGGTGTCGTCCAATCAAAGCCGCCCGTTACAGATGAAGATTTTGTGACCGTACTCGCCAAACGCACCGAAGTTAGCGAAAAACGTAAAAGACCTGTCATCGTCATCACGACTTCTGTAGAAGAGAGGTTCTGCTAAATCACAAGAAGAAATTTTACCAGTTCGTCGGTTAAATTGGGTAAAAACGAAAAAAATTGGTATTAATTTTACAAACCGAAACGTAAACGGCTAAATTACAAAACATGGCTAATCAGATAAGTGCTAATTTTGCGAGATAAACAAAACCTTTTCTGGAAACAGAGCTTAAACTCAAATAGACTAGGAATAAAGCTATAATAAACAAAAAAGTCTGTTAAAAAAAAATTGCTGATTGTATATCATTAAAGCTAATGTTTATTCTATGCTAGTGAAGCTAAGTATTGTTAGCTCAAGTCGTCTGCTAATTTGGCAGATTTTAGCCAAGAACAAAAATGTTAAAAAAATATTTCTCCAGTAGTTTTTTATTGTTTTTTTGGCTAGTTTCTATTGAGTCAAGATAAAACAGCACAATTCTTAATTCTTATTCAAGTTGGCTAGCAGAGTTAGCGAAATTAACGCTGCTAAGAAAGCTAGCAAGTAACCATTGGAGCTTACGAAAAATTTGCGTTAATGAAAATAAAAACTCTGTTGTTAAAAAGTTTGAAAAATGACTTTAAAGGAATGTAGGTTAAAGGAATCAACAATGGCTTTCTTGTTGTTAAATGCCATTAAATGCCATATTTAAATTTGACAAACGGCAAACGCGAAAATGACAACATTTGATTTCATTAATTCAATACGCACTGCCTTTATTAATGTTTTTAGATTTTACTTTATGTTAGCCATTAATTCTGATGAACTCGAGTTAATTTGTCGTAATGTAAGCTAATTTTTGACTAATTTTCAATCTTAATATGATTTTATTAAGAATCAAAAGAGTATGGAGTCCTTATATTCAATTTATTTACCTTAAACGTTTTGTCATTTCATAACTGGAAACAATTATTGACACATTTCAACACCACTTTTGTTATTTTTTATGTTTTTAATACTTAACCAATACTAATCAATCAGTGTTGTTATATTTCACTAATGCCATTGATCCTAATTACAGCTGTTTAACACATTTCACTGTATTTAAATGATTTTTGCACATTGTTTTCTTTGTTAACTCTCTCTGTCTGTGCACTGAATCCTCTGTAACTCACACTGAACCACACTGTATTTGATTTAATGTCGATTTATTATTGAAACCTCAAGCACTGAACAGATATGCACTAACAGATATTCACTAAAACACTGCTGTAATGTATTTACACCAGGACTTTTACTTTTCTGAACCGTTTTCATTTAAAAACCCACCAAAATAAGAGACTTTTAATATAATTTGAGCATGTTTTTGTTTGATGAGATAAACTGCTGGTTCAGAAAAGTAAGCCGTGGTGTCACCAGATAAACTGAGCACTGTTTTTCACTGTACACCGTGTTGTTTTGTCGGAGGGAGTTGTTTCCAGCTGTCTTCCTGATGTTTAGTGTCACGTTCTGGAAAAACGTGTGAGAAACTGCCACTGGGCTTTATTTGGACGCTGTTCTGGAATTTATGACAAAATCCCGGTGTCTTGATGTTACACAGGTTAAGAATAGGTGTTAATAACCACAGCACAGGAAGGGAGCTTCTAATTCATCGACTATTTTTACAAATTCCATCCATAACTCATTACATTTAATTGATTTTGTGTTTATTTTCTGTGTTAGCATTAGCCGAAGCAAACACTTTCAGTAGAATCCTTGTTTTTGATGTGGAGTGTTAAGGTTTAGTTCTTGGTTTAGTCTTTATAAATCTCGTGTTGTTTACTCTGTTGTTTACTGAATTTCTTCATTCTTTGTGTTTAGTTTAACATTCGAATACTGCAAATATATTTTGTATTAGAAAGAGTCATAATAATCATTGTCTCGACTAAGAACCTCCCAGGATTCTCTTCTCTTGCTCATAAATAATCTGAATATAACAGTGAACATTGACCCAGTAATCGTTTATTAACAGTTTATAGTTATTTCAATACAAAAGTAATTAATTGAGTTGAACTTTTTCACAATCCTAAAAAACTATAACCTATTTTTTGCAAAGCCCTCGAGACAAATGTGTGTTATAGTTAATATTTGTGAAAATCCCTGGAGCTGAGCCTCGTTCTCCCTGCAGCTGTTTGAACTTCACTTTTCACATGTTTGAATAGCTTTAGTTTCAATATTAGTGCAGTAATCACAGGCATTTGTCCGTTAGCGTCACGTTAGCTCGGTTAAGCTAACGTAAGCTCAATAATCTTGTGTGAAAAGGGCTAAACTAAATGAATTCCTCACATAAAAAAACTACATAAATTACATCAAAGTAAAGTTTAGAGATGACCTTAAACTTCTAGCACTGAGTTCATCAAAGTGATCCTATAGTTCTCTCACAATCACCAGTATTTACAATTAACAATACGTCAGGTGTTTGTGTGAAATGTGACCAGTTTAATATGTTGTTAAAATATGTTTAAATATATAGTTTAATGCTTTAATGTCTTGTAAAACTTTTCAGAGGATATTGTTTATAATTCTGATGGCACTGATTTTTAAAAAAACACCACGAAAAGTAAAAGGGGGCAGTCCGAGCACCATGTGACTCCAGCACCAATCGTCTTCCTGTTTTGGTGATTGACAGGTGTGATGGCCCGCCCCCTTGTGTTTCCTTCTGTTGGGGCTACATTCTTTTCGCCCAGAGACTTGAATTTGGGCAAAAAACAAAGATGTACAAAGGAACATTGATCTGTGCTGTACTTTTGAGACAGAGACAGAAAGAACAGGCTAATATCGGTTAGCATTATTTATTACATTTTGCATTAGCATCACTGCATCAAAAAGATCGTTTATAACAATCACCTGGATATTTTTGCCATATTTAATTAATTTTATTTAAAAAAAAAAACAGCTGCATCAAGTGAAGGTGTGATTTCTGAAAGTTGTTATAAACTTAAATCTCAAATGTTGCTGTGAAGTTAACAATTTATGGATAAATATATATTAGCGCGCCAACATCACCACCAGCCGCAAGTGAATCATCTAATTTAACAGACTATTTCTTGGCATGAAAATATATCTCTTAGTGGAATATATGAAAATGACAGTCCAATTAAGTCTAAATGGAAAAAATAACCATTACACACCTGGGCCTGGATTAAGAGCTTGTACATGCGGTGTCTTGTTGGTTAATCAGTTGAATACAGTCAACTTCACAATCACAAATCCCTCTGAATAATAGCGGCTGTCGACTGTAAGATTTATGACCGTTCCTGTCCCTTTAAGTGTTTTGTACAAGTCCAGAAGTGTCTGTAGTAGTTATTCTCATTAAAAGTCTGAAGTCAGAGCGGGATGTGCAGCGGCTTGTGTCGACTCGGACCGCTCCTCTTTCGATTTAAACGAGAGGAAATGTGAGAAAGTAAACAGCGTCACGCCCAAACCTGGCTCCGAGGCTGGGAACACGAGCCGACGCCGCTTCGTTTAAACAAGAGAAGAAGAGGGAGGCCTCGGATGAACCTGAAGAATAGACACAATGGACCGATTGATTATAGGTTAACACAGACGGACATTTATCTGTTTATATATTGTCATTGACTGAAAAAGATGACCAACTGAACTGGATTAAAATGACTTAAGAAGGAGTAAATTAGGAAAATAGCACTGAATTTAAACGATTAAGTGAAGTTTTATCCAATT
Source organism: Rhyacichthys aspro (assembly GCA_036850595.1). NCBI lineage: Eukaryota > Metazoa > Chordata > Actinopteri > Gobiiformes > Rhyacichthyidae > Rhyacichthys > Rhyacichthys aspro. Next base: position 23,617,632 of record CM072157.1, on the reverse strand, counting down.
AAAAGACCTCGTGTGAAGACTTGGTGGCGAGCTGAAAATGAGAAGCAAGGAGTGTTTAAAGCAATTTATTTTTTACTTTCAAACATTTATCCAAAGTTTCTCACCAACAGAAGAATAGAAGACCAACAGAACACATAGAAAACTCACAGTGGCTCCAGCGTAGACTGTTGAGTTCTTTAGATTCAAAATGTCTAACGGTGCATTCAGGTGCTCCTCGGGAAAATGTGTTTCTGAGTTGATAAATGCAGACTTTGAAACTCACCTGAGATTCTGTTGGTGTTATTTTCATCATCATCATCAGGAAGAAGCTAATTTTTAAGATACTTTAGTTTAATATCAGTCATTTTAAACTGTTTCAACTGTTATTACACATTAATAACTTGATAATTTGACACTAGTTTTTGTCCATTTAGACTTATTTAGATTAAATACTAGTTATTTATTTATTCTCGTCTGTATTTAGAGGTTTATGTTTACTTCTTATGTTTTGAATAGTCTTCCTTTTCTTGAGGTGCTGCTAATAACTGCTGCTGTGACTGTATTTAAACACAACATTAACACATTTATGACTCCATCTTCCTGTTGTTAGGGTTTACAATGGGCTGAGTTTCCGACTGAAATCGAAGTCAGAAGAACAACTTCCTAACTCGGATGCTCCTAGTTTCAGAGGAGCACCTGAATGCACCATTAAATGCAATTTTTGGCCCATAATTTCTGGTCATACAACAATTTTTGAGTCAAGCTCGATTTCAGGTTCGTCGTGCTTTTGAGACTTCAAGTAATAGATCAGAATATTGATTAAAATGAGACATAAACAAGAAATAATGGAGTCTAAATGAGATTATAGCTAAACTAATTTAAAATGTGCAGCGATCGATCTATATTATGTTCCTAAATGTCGAATTTGGTTCATTTTTCCTTCTGTCTGTGTGGCTTTATTCTCACAGCTTGATTTAAAAGATAAGTTCTTGGAATCGTACTTTTGGCCGGTCACACCCAGTTGGGGAATGATTTGCTTTGGCGTGTTCTTGCATCATGGAAGACAGTTGGTAAACACAAACCTGAGAACTCTGAAGGTCGTCTCTGGAGATGTTTGCTCCTGAAACGGCTGAAGTCGTCTGAATTACGTCTGATTTGTGAAACATACTCATTATTATAATTACCAGTATACCTTAAGGTTATTGTGTTGTCACTGTTTAATCTGCGTGAGACGGCAGTAGAAAACATGAATAATAAATGATCAAACAAAGAACAAATAGTAGAGCTCAAAAACAACTGCAATTCAATCCATAATTGCACAAAAATAGTGGATCTTTAAACATGGGCTTTTAATAAATATTGTTTTGTTTGTGTTAACCCAGTGATTTCAAATAAATTGTGATCTTTAATTTTGAAATACATTGTGTTTGCTTTGTTTTTGAGTTTTCTCATTGACTTCAAATGTGTTAAATATATTCATCCTTTTTAAATGTTATGGACTGTCCTTCAATGTAAAAAAACATCTATCATTTTAAACGGAAATATCATCATAATATCTTTAAAAAGCTTGAACCCGTCCGATTAGCTTTTAGAAAAACTATTGAATGTTGCAAGAAGCATATAACATGGACACTATTTATTTCTGGACTGTTTTGGACTCAGAATGTTGGGTTTTATTGTTAATAATCCAGTGATAAACCAGGACTAAACTGGGTCTAAACCAAGCCCACACATATATTCATCTTTTATTATTGTTTCTCCTCATTGTGTTACTTATCGACCTCACTCTGTAACAGAAACCAGACTGGACTCTGGATTTCTGCCTTTTTCAGCTTTATCTGAAGAAGCCACTCAGTGAAGACCAAGAGGATTTTATTTTATTTTTTTAAACTTTAGCGGCTCCAGGATAAACCCTTGTGGATCTATAATAATTACAGAGTTTTAACCCAAAACGTCTGTCTAAAATCCACTTGAATGTCATTTTTAGAATTTCAATAAGTTGCACCTTGTTTTTAGTCAGTTTAATTTGGGAAAATGCAAATTAAATCGATTTAAAATAAACTCGAGCGGCTCAAAGATAGACCCTTGTGGAACTCCTAATTCACTATTTATAATGATTACACTTAGTTAACTCTAAAACCATCTTAAATGTCACTGTAGGAATTTTAACAAGTTTAGTCCTGGTTTAGCCTCTGTTTTAAGCCAGTTTTAGTTTGAAAGTGCAAAAAGCTAGAGTATAGAGCCTTGTGGAACTCCGTCTTCATTGTTTTTAATGTTATTACCAAAACTGCTTTTACGATTTGTCTTCTACAGACTCACAGCTCTTTAAATACATGTAATAATCTGTGGTAAGTGGTTTATTTGTTGTAAAAACCCATGTAAATGTGGTAATACCGGTGTTTTTTGCTGTTTTCAGGTGAATGTGGGCAAAGGCAGTCACCCAAACAACGTGAAAGTGTTCGGTCCCGGAGTCGAGAAAACTGGACTGAAGTCCAACGAACCGACGCATTTCACCGTGGACTGTTCTGGAGCTGGAGACGGTGAGAAGAACAGGGTTTAGATGGATTTGGACGGGTTTTAGTTGGATTTGAACAGGCTTTAGTAAGATTTGAACAGGTTTTAGTTGGATTTGAACATGTTTTAGTGGGATATGAGCATGTTTTAGATGGATTTGAGCATGTTTTAATGGGATTTGAACAGGATTCAGATGGACTTTAACCAGTTGTAGTTGGATTTGGACAGATTTTAGTTGGATTTGAACATGTTTTAGTTGGATTTGAACATGTTTTAGTTGTATTTGGACAGGTTTTAGTTGGATTTGAACATGTTTTAGTTGGATTTGAACATGTTTTAGTTGTATTTGGACAGGTTTTAGTTGGATTTGAACATGTTTTAGTTGGATTTGGACAGGTTTTAGTTGGATTTGGACAGGTTTTAGTTGGATTTGGACAGGTTTTAGTTGGATTTGGACAGGTTTTAGTTGGATTTGGACAGGTTTTAGTTGGATTTGGGTTGAGTTTGAGTCTGCGCATGTGAAAAAACACAAAAACAGCAGCAGAAAACAGAAGTGACTGAATGCTAGTGGAGGATCAAACACAACAAGGCCTGGCGTATTAACGAAGGACAGCAGCAGCGTGACCTATGAACTATGAACTCCCACATTAGCATGCTAACGCTAAGACCGTGTCTCAGACCCTGATTTAACACTGACTGATTTAACACTGGCTCAGACTCCGAGACAGAGGTTTAGAGTTACACCTAGAGCGGCCTGTGACTGATTTCCTGCCAATGATCTCAATCCAAAAACACGCTCCGCTCTCTTCCTTCAGCTTCCCTCAGAGCGTTTACCTTTTAATGGACTCTTATTTTCACGGAAACGCCTTTTAAAATTCTCTCCTGGCACTTCATTAACTTGGAGCAAACTAATTATGTTTATTTCACGGATTACACATGGACTCAATACAGTTTATAAAATGGGATTAACATTAACAGATTCTCATTGAAGCCCTTATTAACGTGTTTGGGTTCTTATAGTCTTCTTCTGATGTAGATTAATTACCTTGTATTTCTTCATAGATTTGATTTGATTCAACCTTTTCAATTTTAGAATTTTATCTGTGTCCAGATATCGCAGCTAATATTCAACGCATCAGGTTTTATTTGGATTTAAACAGGTTTTAGTTGGATTTGGAGAGTATTTAGTTGGATTTGAAAGGGGTTAATTGGATTTGACCAGGTTTTAGCTGAATTTAGAGAGGATTTAGTTGGACTTGAACAGTTTTAAGTTGGATTTAATCATGTTTTAGTTGGATTTGAATGAATTTTAGATGCTCTTGAACAGATTTCAGTTGGATTTGAACAGGTTTTAGATGGATTTGAACAGGTTTTAGTTGGATCAGAACAGTTTTTTGATGGATTACTCTCAGTTTTAGTGACATTTCTTCCTTTAAACCTAATAATAATGACACAGATCTAAGTCAGTTTATCCTGTAATTTGAAAAGTACCTTTAAAATCCTAATCTCTGTCCTTTTATAAACTAAATCCTCTCATATTTATTCATCATATTTTTGTTCTAGTGAAATCCCACAGTCATTTATTCAGCTGCACATGTCTTTGGTCTGAGAGTCTCAGAGAAAACCTCTTATCTCTGCAGCTGTTACTGATCTCTTCAGACCAGGTCCAGGTCCAGGTTTTACTCGGTTTTTCTTCTGTCAGTGACGAATGGAGCTGGTTTTGACCTGGTTTTGGTCTCATTCCTGTCGAACTCTGAATTCTTCTGATGAAAGACACATGACGTAACGCACACGGTTTCGGTTTGAGGGAACTGTACCTGAACTGTTCAGGAAGTGAACTCAACAGAAACCAATGGAAACAGGGTCTTAGAGCTCCCCCTGGTGGTGACACTCGAGACCCACACAAGAAATGAGTTAAAACATCCTCAGTTTAGGGTTTATTATTGGTGTGGAATTAGATGTAGTTTTGAATAGATTTGTTTTAGTTGGATTTTAATTGTTTTTAATGAAACTGAGCTCATTGTAGAAGGATTTGAACAGGTTTTAATTGGACTTGAGCTGGTTTTAGTTGACTTTAAATGGGTTTTAGTTTGATTTCAACAGGTTTTAGTTGGACTTGAGCTGGTTTTATTTGGATTTAAATGGGTTTTAGTTTGATTTCAACAGGTTTTAGTTGGACTTGAGCTGGTTTTAGTTGACTTTAAATGGGTTTTAGTTTGATTTCAACAGGTTTTAGTTGGACTTGAGCTGGTTTTATTTGGATTTAAATGGGTTTTAGTTTGATTTCAACAGGTTTTAGTTGGACTTGAGCTGGTTTTATTTGGATTTAAATGGGTTTTAGTTTGATTTCAACAGGTTTTAGTTGGACTTGAGCTGGTTTTAGTTTAATTTAAATGGGTTTTAGTTTGATTTGAACAGGTTTTAGTTGGACTTGAGCTGGTTTTAGTTTAATTTAAATGGGTTTTAGTTGAATTTGAAAAGGTTTTATTTGGATTTGAAGAGGTTTATTTGGATTGGCACAGGTTTTAGTTGGATTTGAACAGGTTTTAGTTGGATTTGAACAGGTTTTAGTTGGATTTGAACAGGTTTTAGTTGGATTTGAACAGGTCTTAGTTGGATTTGAACAGGTCTTAGTTGGATTTCAACAGGTCTTTGGTGGATTTGAACTGGTTTTAGTTGGATTTCAACAGGTTTTAGTTGGATTTGAACTGGTTTTAGTTGGATTAGTCTTGGTTTAGTTCCACTTCTTCCTAAAATAATAAGAATAAGTCGTTTTATTCAGAAACTTGTAAAATATTAAATCCCTGTCTTTTTAAAATCCATGAATATTCTTTCACTGAAACAAATCTAACCCTGTTTTATTTCTGGATATTTCCTCGCGGTGCGTTCACAGGAGACGTGAGCGTGGGAATAAAGTGTGACCCCAACATGATCGGAGACAAAGAGGCCGACGTGGACTTCGACATCATTCCCAACGCCAACGACACCTTCACCGTTAAATATGTCCCTCCTGCAGCGGGACGTCTCACTGTCAAAGTACTGTTCACCGACAAGGTACGGGCCCGGGGGACACCTGGGGGACACCTGGGGAACACCTGGGGGACACCCGGGGGACACCCGGGGGACACCTGGGGGACACCTGGGGGACACCCGGGGGACACCCGGGGGACACCCGGGGGACACCCGGGGGACACCCGGGGGACACCTGGGGGACACCTGGGGGACACCCGGGGGACACCTGGGGGACACACCTGGGGGACACCTGGGGGACACCTGGGACAGACCTGAGAGTCCATGTACATGATTATTTTATTGTTTCTTGTTTTGTCGTCACAGGAAGTGCCTCAGAGCCCATTCTTCGTCAAAGTGGACCCTTCCCACGATTCATCTAAAGTCAAAGCTGAGGGTCCAGGACTCTCTCGAACTGGTGAGATCTGCTCAAATCCAACTAAAACCTGTACAAATCCAACTAAAACCTGTACAAATCCAACTAAAACCTGTACAAATCCAACTAAAACCTGTACAAATCCAACTAAAACCAGTTAAAATCCAACTAAAACCAGTTTAAATCTAACTAAAACCTGTACAAATCCAACTAAAACCAGTTTAAATCCAACTAAAACCTGTACAAATCCAACTAAAACCAGTTTAAATCCAACTAAAACCTGTACAAATCCAACTAAAACCAGTTTAAGTCCAACTAAAACCTGAAGTTGTGGAATAAGAGTAAAATCTAAAGAGATGTTGGTCCTGTTTTTCCTGATTTGGTTTCATCAAGAGCCTCAAACAGTGTAACACAGACTAGAGCCACAGAAATGTCATGTGAATGTCGTCTGTCCTCTTTATGAATCAAACAAAAGGCTTTAAAACTGTATAATAGTTTTAGGACAAATATTACTTAGAAACAAAGCATTGAAACAAAATCTTGACCAAACAACATCGTCATATTTGAGAAAAACATGAGCATTTTCACTAGTTTCAGTTTGTATTATTGGATAAACACATTGGGCTTGTTATAGTTGCTCCAGAGAATAATTAACTGTTCAGTTGTGAGTCTTGTTCTGATGAAACTCTCTGGTCCTGATATAACACTCTGGTCCTGATATAACACTCTGGTCCTGATGAAACGCTCTGGTTCTGATGAAACTCTCTGGTTCTGATGAAACTCTCTGGTCTCGTTCAGGTGTGGAGAGCGGGAAGCCCACTCACTTCACCGTTCTGACCAAAGGAGCGGGAAAAGCTCCTCTGGACGTCTCCTTCTCGGCTCCAGTTAAAGACTTCGACATCATCGACAACTACGACTACTCTCAGACCGTCAAGTACACTCCAGTTCAGAAGGTAACACACACCTGCAGTAGATAACGCACACCTGCAGCAGTTAACGCACACCTGCAGCCGTTAACGCACACCTGCAGCCGTTAACGCACACCTGCAGCAGGTAACGCACACCTGCAGCAGTTAACGCACACCTGCAGCAGTTAACGCACACCTCCACATTTAACACACACCTGCAGCAGTTAACGCACACCTGCAGCAGTTAACACACACCTGCAGCAGTTAACACACACCTGCAGCAGTTAACACACACCTCCACATTTAACACACACCTGCAGCAGTTAATGCACACCTGCAGCAGTTAACGCACACCTGCAGCAGTTAACGCACACCTCCACATTTAACACACACCTGCAGCAGTTAATGCACACCTGCAGCAGTTAACACACACCTGTAGCAGTTAACGCACACCTCCACATTTAACACACACCTGCAGCAGTTAACACACACCTGCAGCAGTTAACGCACACCTGCAGCATAACAACACATTCAAAACAATTACTGTCTGTACTACACCTTCAAAAATGTGTCTTTAATTTATTTATTTTTAAATCCTGATAGTGACACTTCAGAGGCTTTTATTACATTTGAAAATTCTTTTTTTTTTCAAATTTCTAATAATATTTAGATTTGAACATTTTTTAGACAGTTTTGGACAGTTTTTATTTGGATTTGAGCAGATTATATATATATATATCTTAGTCCCAAAAACTGGCTTAAAATTTCATGAACAAATAAAATGAAGCTGATTCAAATCCATCTAAAACCTGTTCAAATCCATCTAAAACCTGTTCAAATCCATCTAAAACCTGTTCAAATCCATCTAAAACCTATTCAAATCCATCTAAAACCTGTTCAAATCCTTCTAAACCCTGTAAAGATCCTTCTAAACCCTGTTCAGTCTGACCTGTGTGGTCTAAATGAATCTGGTTGAAGCCTCGGTTTATTTTCAGGGAGAGATGTCGGTGACGGTGAAGTTCGGAGGAGACCCCATCCTCAAAAGCCCCTTCTCTGTTGGAGTCGCAGCTCCTCTGGATCTCAACAAAGTCACTGTGGACAACCTCAACGGACGTGAGTTTTACTTTAACACGTTCCTCTCCAGCTTTAAACATCACCTGGAGGTTTTCATCAGGTCCAGTATCTTTTGGTTTGACTCTGGGACTGGGACTCTTCCTGACGATGCGTTCACTGTCGTCCTGATCGTCGTTTGTTGTTTAATTATGAGCAGCTTCGTCCTGGAGCTTTCACTGAA
>CM072157.1:23589062-23609452 GCA_036850595.1 Rhyacichthys aspro | reverse complement strand
CAAAACCTCATTAAAACATTTATTACATTATTAGAATCTCTTCAAAATTACAAACTTACAACAGATTCAGTTTGAGTCACTTTTAAACATTTTTTATGAATTAAATAAAAAGAAGAGGTGACACTGCTTTAAGACGGAAAAAAACACTGGACAAAAGGAAAGAAAACAGGTTTGTTATTCAAATTCTGATAAACGACATGACATTTGTACTGTAGAGAACAAAATGGAGGAAACGGACTGGAAACATAACTGATATTAAAAATGTATTGTTGGGAAATAGTCAATTCAAAGTCACTATTTTTTGACGTACAGTGGGTTAAAGGAGAAGCAAGGGAATGTTTATCACAAAATAAAGGAGGAATTTATTTGAAATAAAAAATTCAAACAGAAAACATGATAAAAGACAAAGCTAGTGTTTATTCTCAGCAGCTGTTTGTGGTTTTAAACGTGGTCAGTGTCGTTCGGCTCTCGCTTCATGAATTTAAATATTGTATTTAATGTCTACACTGCATTAAACACAAGCATAGATGGATTTAAACAGGTTTTAACTGGATTTAAACAGGTTTAGTTGGATTTGAAAAGGTTTTAGCTGGATTTCAAAAGGTTTTTTGTTAGATTTATACAGTTTGAATTGGATTTGAACAGGTTTTAGATGGATTTGAACAGGGTTTGATTGGATTTAACCAGGTTTTAGATGGATTTGAACAGGTTTTAGATGGATTTGAACAGGGTTTGATTGGATTTAACCAGGTTTTAGATGGATTTGAACAGGGTTTGATTGGATTTAACCAGGTTTTAGATGGATTTGAACAGGTTTTGACTGGATTTAACAAGGTTTAAGCTAGATTTGAACAGGTTTTGATTGGATTTAACAAGGTTTAAGGTAGATTTGAACAGGTTTTGACTGGATTTAACAAGGTTTAAGCTAGATTTGAACAGGTTTTGACTGGATTTAACCAGGTTTTAGATGGATTTGAACAGGCAGTGTTAACATTGTATTTATCGTCTACACTGCATGAAATCTAAAAAATGTAGGAAAAGGAAAAATGAAGTTGGTCAAAGTCTTGGTAAATCTGTCCCTTAAGGATTTAACTTTGACAATTTGATAAAACAGGACAGAAAAAAAGAGAAAATCAATTCTCTGAAGAAACACAAACATGTCACAGACTCCACTGCTGTTTATCCATTATTTTATAAACACATCACTTACTTCTCCTTTAAATATCACCAGTGCGTCATTTGCTAAGTATTTTTTGTCGACAGAAAGCTGTTGGAAAAGGCACAAAGAGGATATTTTTGGTAAAGTAACACCTCTCCCGGGTCTGCTCCAAGTTAAGAAGCCCCTAAAGCTTTATATATAACATGCATCCAGTGTAAAAGTCTCTTGAGTTTGAGCAGTTTTCCTTCAGGGACTTTCAGATCTGTTCCCAGTGAAGCTAACGGCAGCTAAGACGGCTAGGCTACAGTCGCTAGCTGCTAACGCTCGACATTTAGGCTTCAACAGGAGCAACGACGAGACGTGATCAAAAAAGTTCAGTTTGGGATTCAAGAAGCAACTCTGGATAAAAACACGACGAAACAGCAACAGTTTAGTCGTAAAAGTGACTCCTGTTTGCTTTGTTTAACACAGAAACAAAAAATAATGGACCAATAGACCGTGATCAATATAAACTTACATTGGAGCCACGAAGCCAAGGAAATGGAGTACAAGAAGACAGAAGTGATGTCCATGTGTAGAAAAAGGCTTGGAACGTGAAGCGTGATTGTCGTTAAGTTAGCCAAACCTGGAGAAATATGAAGCTAGTGATGCTAACCTAGTTAAGTTGAGTGGAGGTTTAAAAAGACTTCCTTAAGCTGTCTAACTTCTAAAGTGAGACCTATTAAAGCAAAAACAAGCAACTTTTTGGCACTTAGCTTTCTCCAACAAAATGGCCGCTCCTCTTTTTCAATATTTGTGTAAAGAGACAGTTTAAAAGTGTTTTCACAGCTCGGTCGTTTCACGATTGTAGACTCTGTAATCACGGCTAAGCTACTATTAGGATAAACAAGCTAGCCAACGTCATATTAGCATAAACAATGTCTCTTTTCAGTCAAGTTTTTGTCTCTCTTTTTTTGTCATTTGCTCACTTCTGTTAGTCTCTGTTTTTAAATGTGGAGCAGGACAGAAGCCTGGTCCAGCTCCAGTCCCACTACGCTGTTTAAATTAGCATTAGTTTGCATTAGCTCCACTCAGAACCACATTATGTCAGTGTTTTCAGCTAGAATTTCAGCTCTAGTGAACCAGAGTGTTGTTTTTCCTTGGTTCCTGATCCCATGGTCCATTATTTTTACTGTTTACGACTAAAACCTTATTAAATAAATGACCAGCGTCAACCAGCAGCAGACTTTAGCACAGTTTGAAACAGCCGCTCTTTTTCAAAGGCACATTTTTCTCCTCATACAAACCTCATTCACATAGTTTTGTTGTTTTTTTAACACAGCAGTGCGGTTCATAAGGTGCAGAAGCAGTGGCAGACTCTTAAATGATCAGCTATGTACAATATTAACACGTGAAGGCCTTTCAAAACCACTTCTTACTGAATGTACGTAATGATTGGGACGATAAGTGCAGTGGTTTTGATCCAGGTCAGTTTGTGTGAAGCAGGTAAAGGGCAGTGTTGAATAGTTACAGGGTTAAAGAGATGCTGTATGTCATAATATCAATTCTCTTCATGGTGTATGCCACAGATCTATAAAATCTATAAAATATGATGTTGTCTGAGACAGCAATGTGTCAAAACAGACAAACTGAGATCCACTCTCTTAAACTGAGTGTTGTGTAAAATGCAGCAAGTAAAAAAATCTTGAGACAAAGGCTATTTCTTAATCACCAGGATCCACAGCTCCTCCAAGAACCTCAGCAGGTTTTAGTTGGATTTGAACAGGTTTTAGTTGGATTTGAACAGGTTTTAGTTGGATTTGAACAGGTTTTAGATGGGTTCAAAAAGGTTTTAGTTAGATCTGAACAAGATTTAGTTTGACTTGAAGAAGTTCTAGTTGGACTTAAAGTTTCAGATGGATTTGAACATGTTTGAGTTGTATTCAAACAGGTTTCAGTTGAATTTTAAAAGTTTGTTTTTTGATTTGTTTTTTAACAGGCCTTGAACACATTTCAGTATTTTTTGTTTTTTCCTTTTACACGTTCATGTGGAGTGAGTCTCTCATTGCTTTCAAACCTAACTCTGAAAGAAAAAGAAACAAAATAATCCTGGCGACTGAGAAACAACCGTTGAGCAGTGGTTTCTGTGTGTGTGTGTGTGTGTGTGTGTGCAGCCGCCATGTTGGGAAGGTCAAGGACTGATACTGGAGCTAAAGCTAATAAACTGCCTCTGCCCACGTTCACTTAAATCTGTCTATATTTAAATACAACTGGACCTTTACGTTGTCAAAGGAAGCATTCATATCCTTCAGACCATATTGTTATCTCTAATCTTTTCCTGATATTCTCTATTTTTACCTCAGTCACAGTCAGGGCTGGGGCAAAGGAGCCTGAAGATTATATTTAGATGTGACCTCATAGATTTACTAAAAGATCTCTGTTTCTCTTTACCAACATCGCTGATCTGAGTTTATAAAGTACTCTGAACTCAATTGTTTGTTGTGATATCTGTGTGTATTGTGACCTTCCCAATATGGCGGCTGCATAGATTTACCCCAACAACAAGTATATCTATGACAGAATCTACCATGACACATGACCGATCACAAAGTCTCACCAAATTAGACGATGAGCTGTGCATTTTGTTCACATCAGTTGACGATTTCTCAGATTAAAACGTCTCGAGAAGAAAGTGTTTTTCCTCCGGTTCGTTTGATTCCTATGTGTTTGCAGCAGTTTTCCTCGGGTCAGGACGAGGTAACGTCCGAAGTTTTCATGATGACGCTGGCTCTCATTTCGTGAGCGTGGCTGGGGCCGGACGTTACCCGAGAGTTCTGGGAGAAGGACGAGGGGGGCGTCCAGCCGTCGGTGTGGTAGCTGATGAGCGGCGCCGGGTCTCGGGTGCTCGTCACTTTGAAGTTGGGTTTGTTGGCGCTGACGAAGGTGGCCATGCTCGGGAGGGAACAGGACGGGACCCTGAGGACGGACGTGGCGTAGTCCTGCCTCCACAGCCCCCCCACGGCCTGGAAACAAGAAGAACGCCAGGTTATTTAAGACTTCACAAGACATTCTATTGTATTAACCTAAAGCTGGACGATTTTCAGACGATTTACAATTTTAATTTTTTTTTTTTTGTGTTATTAAAATATTTTATTATTATTATAAGTATTTTACCAACACAAAACAGCAGCAGCAGAGAGTCCTCAGAGTAAAACTAAATCAGTTTAGGTTGGATACTTTATAGTTTAACTCTTCTCTGTCTATAAAACATGTCTGATATAATTTCAGTGCAGCACAAAGCCTTGTTAAAAGACGTTAAAAGCTCCGACCTCGAGGCTCATTTACATAAATAAAGTAGACTGTGTTCTGCAGAGACACTACTGTTTCTGCCTCTTCTCTAAACCGAAGCATCTCAGGGGAATACGATGCTTTCTCTGTGATTATTAGTGTTTTTATCGTCAGACTTTATCGGAGCTGCTCTGGAGCTAGCATTAGCATTAGCATCAACACAGTGAGCAGCATGTGACTATAATAAACTCAAATTAAACAAATCTACTGTAGTGAATCTGAAGTGACATGACACACAGTAAATAATAGCGCTGTATTTTCTGCCAAATAAAGCTACATCTAGTTTGGGAAGGTCTTTAAAAGGAACAAAACAACCACACTACACTAAAAGTCTAAAGAAACAGTAAATCCAGACAGTTTCCACATTACTGCAGGTTCTTTAAGGTCCAACACCAGCTGGACGTAAACAGCGATGAAACAGAAACAGAGCTGAGTCGACAGAACATCAGCCCGGGCAAATATTTGAACACGTTTTGCAAACTGCTTTTGAGAGTAAATATAATGCAAGTTTGTGCAGAAGCCGCGCTCTACGTTTACGACCACAGCTTCACAGGACAAAGGTCACGGCTCCGTTTGACCTCACGTTTAACAGCATTCAGCCTTTGTTAAACAGAAAAAGGTGAGTTTTGTATTATCCAGATGTTAGTCCGACAAAGATAAATTTAAATGACTGCAGAAACACAAATATCCCATGTATTAGGAGAATATAAAGAGGGAAATGGAGCTCAAGACTGTTATTTTGTTCAAGTGAGATGAAAAATATGGCTTTAATGACTTTCCTTTACAACATTTAAAAGAACTGTGTGTATTTAAATGTCTTCAGAGTTTAAATAAAGGTGATTGATGTCTTTGTAATGAAAACTGACAAAGAGTTTACAGTGCTTACAACAGGAGCTGATCTAAACAGAAATCTACAAAAAGAAGCTGAAGCATTTTCTTAAACGACTCAGAAATGTTCTGTTCTGTATCAGACGAATTATTTCTACTGAATTTATAACTGAATATTAAACAGTTTCACAGCTGCTCAGTTACTTCTAGAGTTTAAAGAGAGTAATATCTGGGCATTGTGCAACTAAAACCTGTTCAAATCCAACTAAAACCTGTTCAAATCCAACTAAAACCTGTTCAAATCCAACTAAAACCTGCTCAAATTAATCTAAAACTGTTCAAATCCAACTAAAACCTGTTCAAATTAATCTAAAACTGTTCAAATCCAACTAAAACCTGTTCAAATCCAACTAAAACCTGTTCAAATCCAACTAAAACCTGCTCACATTAATCTAAAACTGTTCAAATCCAACTAAAACCTGTTCAAATTAATCTAAAACTGTTCAAATCCAACTAAAACCTGTTCAAATCCAACTAAAACCTGTTCAAATCCAACTAAAACCTGTTCAAATCCAACTAAAACCTGTTCAAATCCAACTAAAACCTGTTCAAATTCATCTAAAACTGTTCAAATCCAAATAAAACATTTTCAAATGCAACTTAAACCTGTTCAAATCCAACTAAAACCTGCTCACATTAATCTAAAACTGTTCAAATCCAACTAAAACCTGTTCAAATTAATCTAAAACTGTTCAAATCCAACTAAAACCTGTTCAAATCCAACTAAAACCTGTTCAAATCCAACTAAAACCTGTTCAAATCCAACTAAAACCTGTTCAAATTCATCTAAAACTGTTCAAATCCAAATAAAACATTTTCAAATGCAACTTAAACCTGTTCAAATGTATATAAAACCTGTTCAAATCCATCTAAACCCTGTTCAAATCCAACTAAATGTTAAAAGGTTAAATGGAGCTGAGTGTGGTCTGAAGGATAATCATACATTTAGTTCTATTAACTTGTGCAGAATCATCATTAGACTTTATTAGATGCAATGTTTTAAGTACATCTTCCACTGGTTGAGTTCTACAGCTGCTCAGTTACGTCTAAAGTGTGTTTTTTAGTCTGGTAGTGAGTAATATCCGTGTTTATTCTGTTCTCCAAACGACAGACTGAGCTCTGAGTGTGTAATGTTTGACAGAGACAGTTCCAGACAGGACCCTCCCTTTTCTCAGAGCTTCAGCGTCATTTCAGGAAGCAACACAAAACAAAAAAAACCACTCCCTGTTTCTGTTTCTGCAGCGAGGTCAGGTACAAACACGTTCATTAGAAGAACAGTGCCGTTAATATTAAAATTACTCACTTCTTTGGCGTCTTCTGTGTCGCTGTCAGTGTCGCTGCCTGAAACAAACACAAAGTCAACGCTTTAAGAAACACAAAAAGGAAAAGTATGAAGCACGTTTTTGTGGTTTGTGTAAGATTTGGGGAAACAACACTGACGTCTTTAAAAATACAAGTGAACATGAAGTGTCACAATCGAAAAAAGAGACTCGCAATGAATCTAAGCAACAGGTTTTTAACCCATTCAAGTTGGAACAAGCTAAAGTTAATTATTGCTGGAACAATAAACACTCACAAAGACGATCCAGGAAACACAGTAAAGATGTTATAAGTCCCTTGTCTCTTGAATAAAGCTCTTCAGAACAATCACTTTTGGCTTTTCAATCATGATTTAGCCACTACACAATAACAAATTAACTAGGGCTGTGAATCACTTAAAAAATGAACTAATTAATTGCAAATCTGGCTGTAATTAATCACAATTAAATGCACAACTTGTCAACTTTTAATAAACACACTGAATCTTCAAATCATTTAACTTTGTCATATTTTAACTGTTGTAAAGCATGTAAATTGTAATAAATAACTTCAAAATAACTTAAATAAGAAACCTTTATTAAAGACAGTAACTTAAAGTGCTTTAATACATTCACTTTGTGCTTCAGAACTTTGACTTATTGTGTTTTTATTTGAGTTATTGTTGGATTTTAGCGCTTCATCTGCAGAAAACGGCTAAAAGAAGTTGCCAATATTTGTATTAAATGCAAATACACTTCAGAAAACGTTCTCTGACTCGTCTTTTGCAGCAGTGGATTCGATCAGAGACAGAAGAGAGATGCTGAAGTTATCACAGTTCAAAACCTTTACCTGAAACTGATACCAAGACCAATTAAAATCTTTAGCCTTTACTCAAACTATTGTGCGCTTTTACCGTATTTGGGAAAATTATTTTGCATGTTATCCTCTTTAAGTGATTTAAAGATTTGATAAATGGCTGTAATAATGTTAAACTGTGCAATAAAACTAAAAATGCCACAAACAACTCGAACGTTTATGGTAAAAGCAGCAATTTTTCGCCCTATCATGCATTTTTTAACATTTTAATAAAGTCTAAGTCTAATTGAAGTATCCCTTTCTTTTCTATTGTGCATGTTTTATAATATTTGTTTTGCTACTGCCTCAAAATAAAACCTCTGAGGTGCATTTCCTCCGTCCTATTTTGAGCTAAAAATAAATAATAGTTGAGAAAGAGTCGATAAAAACTCTTCAGAAACAAGTGACTCATTTTTTTTACTCGTGAACGCTCTTTTAGCTTGAGTCCGTTGGGTTTTTACTCCAGATAAAGACTTGTCGAGTTCCAGTTTCACTCGTTCTGCTGCAGCCGGAGGAAGTGGAAACGTTCCGGTGAGAAAAGAGGAATGATAAAAGGCTCGTCCCGAGAAACCGGTTTGTTCTGAGGTTTGATAAACAGGTTTGTGGTCGATGATTACGTAAATGTGGCGGAGTGTGTGAGGTCTGACCGTAGCACGAGGACACGGGGGAGATCTGGAGAGGGTAAGAGTGAGAGGAGCTGACGGTCTGCTCCTCGTTCTCTGTGGTCACTTCGATCGTCTGACAAACGAACGGTAGCTGCTCACTGCTGATCATGTGATCGTCCACCGAGCTCTGCATCACTGCACAAACACCACACGGTCTTAGGGTTTTAGAGTCTTTAGAGTAGGTTAATGCAGAAAAGAAAGGGTCTGAAACTGAAGGAGACTGGGCCAAACCAGGACAGATCTAGATCTAGGACTAAACCAGGACTAAACCAGGTCTAAACCAGGTCTAAACCAGGACTAAACCAGGACTAAACCAGGTCTAAACCAGGACTAAACCAGGACTAAACCAGGTCTAAACCAGGACTAAACCAGGACTAATCCAGGTCCAAAAAAGTGTTAAACTAGGACTTAATCAGAAGTTAACCCAGGACCAACTAAAGACTAAAAACAGGTCTAAATCTGGACTAGACCAGGACTAAAGCCTCACCTAAATCTAGCTTAAACCAGCAGTAACCCCAGGATTTGATCTGGGACTAAACCAGGACTAAGGCAGACTTCGTTTGGACCCCTTGTTCTTACAGATTTAGATTTGAGTAAAAGGGTTGTAACCTGAGGCGCTGTCGGACACAGTGACGTCTGCTGCTTCCTGCTTGATTCTGTTTGGGTCGGGTTTGGTGTAATCTAAAGGTTCATCCAAGGCTTCGGCAAAAGACCGCTCCGAACTCGACGAAGAAACCTGCAAAACAGAGTTGTTTTCATGTTATTATACATTATTATTATATGTTATTATTCTCCACTTTGAACTGAGGAATAAAGCCTATTATTATAATTATTAGTGTTTATGAATCCAGCCGACGTCACAAAATATAAAACTGACATAAAACAAAAGACAAAGGTGAATAAATGGTGGGCCGAGGGGTTAATTACTGTCAGTATTTGAAATTAAAATTAAAATAAAATTAAAAAAATTAAGTTACAGTGGGATCGGGGTCAACATTGTTTGATGCAAACTCACATTTTCTGTGTTTATTCAATGAGATTGTAGAAAAAAGTTTGCATTTTCAAGAATAAAATGACATTTTCATATAAACAAACTGTTATAGTTTTAATAGAATAAAATAGCACTGTCACATCCTCACCAACTTCTCTGACTATCTGGACACAATATCCAACTAAAACCTGTTCTAATCCATCTAAAACCTGTTCTAATCCAACTAAAACCTTTTATAATCCAACTAAAACCTGTTCTAATACAAATAAAACCTGTTCAAACTCAACTAAAACCAGTTCTAATCCAACTAAAACCTGTTCAAATCCATCTAAAACCTTTTATAATCCAACTAAAACCTGTTCAAATCCAAATCAAACCTGTTCAAATCCAAATAAAACCTGTTCTAAACCAACTAATACCTGTTCAAAACCAACTAATACCTGTTCAAATCCAACTAAAACCTGTTCTAATCCAACTAAACCTGTTCTAATCCAACTAAACCTGTTCAAACTCAACTAAAACCTGTTCTAATCCAACTAAACCTGTTCTAATACAACTAAAACCTGTTCAAATCCAAATAAAACCAGTTCTAATCCAACTAAAACTTGTTCTAATCCAACTAAACCTGTTTAAGTCCATATAAAACATATCTTTAGTTTAGTTTAGTCCTTTTTGTAAAGTCCACACAGAACATTGCCTTGACTTTGATGTGTTTATGTGTTATTGAGGGTTAGGTTCTTTTATTCATTATTATTTTGAGTTGTTTTTTTCTCACACTCACGTTTGTGTAAAGAGAAGAGTATAAATACTTACTCTGCTTCCCTTTGTCCTCGCGTCTTTGTCGATCCTCTTCTTTCCTAAAAAACAAAACAAAAGTCGTTCAGGGACAAGAACAGGAGGAAGTAAAACCTCTGAGGCCGAGTGACTCACCTTTCCTCATGAGTCTCTCTGAAGACGATAACATCTTGTAAACCCTGAAAGCATTGGTTCCCTTTTTGATGCTCTTGTCCTTCACTTCCTCGATGTCGGGCAAACTGTTCATGGCGCAGCGGAAATTAGCCTTCCAGGTTTTGGGGTCGGGACGGTCGATACCCGGCTGGTATTTACCTGAAAAGACAAAGAGTATGTGATGAAAATAACGTAAAGTCTATTAGAAACAATGACACTGATGTTGACAACAAGGATCAAGGAAAAGAAAGGGTTTCTGTTGCAAAAAGGAGGAAAATTGGTCTGGTTTTACTTTTTTTTAAATAAAAGAAGCAGGAAAGGTTACTGCTGCTGTTGGAGGAGAGTGGAGTCTGAGACCGGGACAAAAAAACTAAATCAGGAAGTGGAGATTTAAGTAAATAAAGAATACCATAATGTTGCCACAGACACATTTATGCTCATTGGTTTGTGTTGAATGTTTAAATTAATCATGTAAATATAATTAAATTGGTTTTCTGCAGGTGTGGATGTAAAAAATTAAGTAAACTATAAAATATGGCAATTTTTAATAGTTTACGAAATGCAAAATTAAAGACAAAAGAACAACTCTAAATCAAAATCAAAACTGGTCTGACTCTAGCAGTTCCCCTGTCTCAGTTTGTGAAGAAATTGATTCTGTTCAAACATTTGGAGGAATCCCAGAAAAACCAGGTCAAACTGGACTAAACCAGACCAGACTCAATGAACAGCTGCATGTTGTAAACTAATAAAAATCACTGTACTTTATATTTCACTTCTTACATCCACACCTGCAGTATATCTTAGTACAATGTCATTTTAGCAGCAAGTTAAGGTTATCTGATTATTAAGGTCAAGGGTAATTTTTACTGCACATTAAACAATCATCGCTGCCAAAAGTTCTGCACAGGCCTCGAGTTTAACACCAGTCTAATAAACACTGTAAACGAATACAAGAGTACAATAAAAAACGATTTAAAACAGTTTCAGAAAGGTTTAAAAAGCTCACACTCCAACAAAATAATCTTATTTGAGTTGTATTCCTTTAAGTAAATATAAATGCTTTGATAATAAATAACAAAAGTGTATAATAACTGACTCATGTTAAAAATAATTTGGTTAAGAATCATCACATTACTTTCAATATTTCTCAACAACTGCACTGTTTTTGTTTTTTTCTCTTTCATGTCCAACAAGGGGAAGTTTTCGGGTCTAATCGTTGCCAAACAGACGACGTGAAGTGAAAGTGTTGTGTTTTTGCAGAAACAGAACTGAAGTGGAGTCTGAGGAAAGTGAAACCTGTGTGAATGGCCCAGCGCATGAAGAGAGGGGCGTCCTTCTCCAGGTCCCAGCCGTGACGAGCCGCGTGCATCCACGGGATCTGGAAGATTCGCTTTTCCTGAAAAAACAACAATATCAAATACTTTCAGGTCAGCTCATCACATTCAGGAAGAGACAAACAGATTCAGGTTTCCAAATCGCAACATGAAATATCCAAACAGTTCCAGAAATGAGGAGTTATTTGTGACTAACAGTGCTTTTTAATCTCAAATAAATAAAAGGAAACATAAGCCTCTTTTCAGGAATTGATCTTTCACTCTGAGTCAACAGCATTTATCATTCAGAGATAAAAACTACACAGAAAAGCATTAGAAATATTGACTTTTCTGTGGTTACAGTGAGACTTCTGCTGTGTTTACCTGGAAAACTGTCAAACAGAAGTAAAAGAGCGGCCCGTGATGTAATAAGCTTCATATTAACAGTCTTTATTACGTCGCTAATCATTAATAGATGTGTCAGGGGCCTGGTTTATTTCATTCAGAGAACAGTCAGTGCAGCCAACTCAGCCTCTTCTAAAGTAAATATTAAACTGATCTGACACAAAAACACACTCTTTTAGTTTGAATCTGAAGAGCAGAAGCGATATAAGAGCATGTTTTCCTCTAGAAGAGACAGAGTTTATTTTCTGAGGTGAGTTTAGCTGCATTAAAGGCTCGTGTTCAGACCCAGACGTCAATGGAAAATGCTAGTTCAGGATAATCTGAGCTGGGTTCCACTTGTTGCCTGACACTTCTATTTGAACATTTGACTGTTTGAGCAGAACTGAGCTTTAAATTCGATCTTGCATCACAAAAAAACAAGTGGTTTTATGTTTTGTTTTGAATGACACTGACTGATTACTGCACAGTTCAACAGGCTCTTCGTCTTGAGTCGTGTCTGATCAAAGCTGGAGGCTGCTGCAGAGTAAACAGCTTGAGTTTGTTAATGTTTTGCTCATCCTTATCTTTCTCCTCGTGTCCATCAAATACACTCCTTTGTCAATCATATCCAGTCCTCACATAAATAATAACTGTAAAATAATTCTTGCTATTATGTCTTATATAAAGGTAATAGATTAAAATGCGAATTATACTGTTTTGAGGCGACACATTGAACTAAAGAAAAATAAACCAGATGCAGATCTTTGGGGAAGTTTAGTAATAATCACTTTCAAAACTCTACAGCGCTCCAGACGTCTCGTGACTAAGTTCTCTCGGCCAAAACAGCACAAAAAAGTGAGTAAAATGTGACCAATGCCAGTTTTTATTTGACGTTAGCTGAGTCTGAATCGGTTTTACAGCAGAGTTAGAGAAGGATCCAATCACTTTTCTTTTAATTTCTCTATATTCTCTTTAGTAATGATCAAAAATTGTGTGTTTTTCACTTATCTGCTCTAATTCTGGAAACAGTTGCAGAAAAAGAATCTACATTAACACAAGACAGAGACATTAGCCTCTTTAGCTTCATGTTTAGCATGTATTGATTTATGCTAATTAGCCATGTGGTTTCAGTTTTACAAAGCACTGTTTTAATTTATTTTTCTTTGCTTTATAAAGACATTTATTAGAGTTTATATTAATTACAGACTGTATTCTCTGTTAATACGTCTGATTTACAGCTCTCTAGTCTCCAGCTTTTATTACTGACTAAATAAAACCAAACATCACTAGTATTTTGTCTCCTTTTTTTTGCTTCTATTCAAATGTTTCACAGACAAACGGGTGTTAATGAGGCATGTTACACAAATAAACTAGAAACTGTGTGGAAACGGGCTCAATACTTTTCTACAGTTTAGTTCTTATTATTATAGTTAATGTACAGATGTGGTGCTTTCCCAGAGCGCTATATTTCAGGTGGCCTCTACTTTAACTCAAGTTCAATACAGACTTTATCAAGTGATAAACATGAATTCAGTTTATGTGATGCATTAACCTCATTATGATGGTTTTATGCAAGAATGTTTATGAGGGTAAGGTTATTAAATACATAAATCTGTAGGTTTACCATTGGAGGTTCACCTAAAGAATAAAAATAATCAAAATGCATTAAACTTCAACATACTAATGGCTTTTACACTAAAGTTAATTAAATTAGGCTTACTTTGAGGTTATAGCAGAGTAAACAGGACTAGACTGAAGCAGAAGGGTGTCTTTAATTTCTGGGAAAGTGCTTTAATTCTCAGTCACTCCTATTTTTATTATTGAGCATGTTTTATCTTTTCTCTAAACCAAATAAATGACTTTCAGTGTTGCAGATTGTGATAAAATAAGTCTCTTGTGGACATTATCATAATTGATTTTAAGTACAGCTGCTCTGACCTGCTGCAAAACAACACAAGGCACATTCGTTTTGTCTCTAATTGACTTGTTTTCAGACTCGAAGGATCCCTAACAAAACAAATACACCTGTTGTATGAAATGGAACACTGTCTGCTTTGGTGCGTGGTGCGTTCACTGACTTTATTGACCCATCTGAGACCAGGTATCTGACAGGAGTCGATCTGTTCTTCGAGCCACGGCCGCATCCTCATCCGCTCCACCGGCATCGTGTCCTGCCACAAAAACACACACAATCACACATTATTACACAACACAACCACAATTATTACTGTCACTTATTACAGGTTGAATATTCTGCTCATTTTTACACATAATGGTATTCACAAACCAGAATTATGTCTGTGGTTGTAAAGATAAAAGCTGCAGTAAAGTGGAGCAGGTGTTGTAAAAAATATACAGTCGACCTTTGTTTGGTGATAACACTTCCATCTGAGCAGGACCAGAACAAAATGGACGACGAAAAGAGAGACTTAAAGAAGACGTGAGACTCAGTGGCTAAAAACAAAGCACTGTGTGGATTTAAAGGTGAAAAGATGAGATCTTAAGAAACTAGTGAAGGCGGGAGAGTGGTTTTCACAGACGGTAATGAAATGAGTGAAAGGTAAGGGTCAGAGTCATTTACCAAAAGTGAGGCGGAGGTTTTTGTAAAGTGAGATCTGAAAGTGATACAGGAAGTAGGTCAAAGAAAGGTAAAGAAATCAATAGATGACTCTTTTGAAAGTGAAAAACAATGAAGTACAATATAGAGTTATAGCATTAAGACTTATTGGAGATGTAAAATCTATTGAAGTCATGACAGTAAACATGAAAAATAAATGAGGTGTGCTTCTGTCTTTAGTGTTTTCTATGAGCACTTACATCAGTTTCAGGAGAAAAACAAGTCTAAACAAAGGACTAAACCAGGAAAATGTCAAAACATATGTATAAAGTATAAAACAGAACAACAAAACTAAAGCAGGACTAAATCAGGGACAGATTCATTTGCAAATCCTCACTCAAGACAAAATGAGACAGAGTGGTTCTTACTTTGTGAATTAAAACCACTCAATGTTCTATCTCCACTGTTCAAATCAAACTAAAACCTGTTCAGAGCCCACTTAAACCTGTTCAAATCTAACTAAAACCTGTTCAAAGCCCACTTAAACCTGCTCAAATCAAACTAAAACCTGTTCAGAGCCCACTTAAACCTTTTCAAATCTAACTAAAACCTGTTCAAAGCCCACTTAAACCGATTTGAATCCAACTAAAAGTCATTCAAATCCACTAAAATCTGTCAAAATCCAACTAAACCCAGTTCAAAGTTGATGTGAGTGACATTTATCAGTCCAACAGTCAAGTTTGGTTTCTTCTGCTTGTTCACTCAACTGTAAATGTTGTACTTCTTTGCATATTCTCAGTCTCCACTGCATTAAACAAGAGCAGAACTTGTGACATGAAAGAGTCAGTTCCTAAAATGTAGGAAAATGCTGCAGCCTTTGGTTTTAAAGTTTAGAAATATGGAAATAAAACAGAATCTCCCTTCTTCTTCTTCTTCTTCTTCTTCTTCTTTTTCCTACTGTTTACTGCAGCAGCCTCCCATCACTACACTCCAGGATTGATTCATCCTTTGCTGCAGCATAAAGCCTTCTGCTTTTATAAATCAGCTGGAAACATTTATATTAACACAAGCTTTTAGTGAAACTGGGCATATGTTTTGTTTTTACAGGCAGCTGTCAAAATAAACCACTGTTAAATGTCAATCTGCACCAAACTACTTCCTGAAAATAGATCAAAACATTTTCTCAAACAGCAGCAGGAAGCAAGTCTTTAATTCCCAGATTTTACCAAAACAGGTGGTAAAGCAAGAAAAAGCAGTTTACTTTGCATAATTAACATATTTTCAATGTATTTTCCACTTACATTTGCATTCAGATTAATAATAAATAGAGTTAAGAGCTATAAACTGAACGTTAGCAACCTTTGTGCAAATTTTTATAACATTTTTCACTTTCCATGAACATTTCTGATCCAAAACTAAAACTAAAAGTGACTTACCTTGCACATAATTTCAGCCATAGGTTTTTAAACTATCTTAAATACGATAAAATAGGTTTATGTTGCAAAAATACTGAATCAAATCTAACTTCAGTCCATATTTCTGAGCTGTCACTGCCATCGAACAGGTTCATTCTGCACAAACCGTCTTTTTAAGGCTATAAAGTCTGTTTTTTAAGGCTGTATGTTATCACCAACGCCTCCTGACGCGTAAACAAGAAAAGACAAAAGTGAAAATAAATGTCAGTCCTTGCCTTAAAGCCGTGGAGAGAGTACTTTCACTTATAAAGCTAGCTTTGTGGTGTTAATGTCGTCCTGAACTGTGCCTTAGCGCAAGTCAACAACCAATAATGCGGAAAAGCGTTACCTGTTAGCTTCAGAAAGGGCTAAATCCAGTCGTCCCGCCACAAAACACGAGCTAAACTTCAATTACTTCGATTATCTGAAGGTTTAAAGTGGAAAAAATGAAAGTGTAACCCTGTTTTTTTCTGTTTCCAAGTCTCAGAGCGAAAGCAAAACAGCAGCTAGTTACAGGGAAGTGGGGCCCGCGGCTGGAAATCCCCCTCCCACAGGTCGTCCCTCCGGAAACAGCCGAAGTGAGGCCGAAGAGAGCCGAAGAGAAGCGGAAGTGACGTACAACCCGGAAGTGAGGCTCACCGAACAGATACGAAAACAGACGGAAAAGAGGGCTCACTTTGTTGTTGTTACTCTTTATTAAATTGTAATAAATCTACAGATAAAGTGAGAAAAGAACTGCTTCTGCTAAATTAATGTTGTTTTTACCTTGTTGTTGTTACCTTTAGAAAATAGTTTTAATATTGCTCCCTATAATTATAAGATTAGAATATATTAAAATAACTCAAATCAACACAATTTTACATCACAACCTAAATATTAGATATCTTTTAAGAGGTAACACTCTCATTTGAGCTTACAGATGCATTTGTTTCATATATTCAAACAGATAGTACATCTTTGAATAAATGAGACAATTAAATATCTTGGTATGTTGTGCATTGTTGTTTAAGAACACCATTAAAGTGCATTGTTTTATAATAGGAATGTGTCTGTGGAGGTTTTCAGTCTCAGACATATTCAAGAAAAAGTTTTTGTCAAGGCATCTGGACGTAGGTTTGAGGTGAAGACATTTCATCCCTCATGCAAGAAGGGACTTGGTCAATTCTGAACAAATGCCCTGAAGAAAATCTTTTCTCTTGATAGGAATGTGTAAACATACTTCCCAAGATTGAAACAGGTCTAAACCAAGATTAAACTACAGTTAAACCATGATAACACCAGGACTAACCCTTTAAAGACCAGACTAAACCCGGACTTGTCAAGGTTTAACACGTAAAGTGGTTAAATGAACCCTTGAACTGTTGTGACAAATGCATTTTAAGTCTCGCTATTTTTGACTTCTGCTGTAAATAATTCATTCGTATTGGCTCAAAACACACAAAATTAAAAAAAATACATGGAAAATCCACTGTACACAATTCTATTATAAACTTCCTGCATAGAGCCATGGCCATTGACGATCTTTGTAAACATTTCATTTTCACTTCCTCTCTGTCCCTCCCTCCTCTTTTTCTTTTTTTTCTCTGCAGCTCGTTTCTGCTTCTCTCAGACTGGAAACGAAACTAGAAACTTAACTCAAAACAGCAGCTGCAGCCTCGACACAAACACTCACATCTGCACTAAACCCTCTTTTGAAATGACTTTGGTTTCAGATTTGGTTCATATTATTTATTCGATATTTAAAACAGTGTGTGGTTTTCAGAAGTCATTTAAGGACAGAGCTTTTGGGCGCGCAGCTCTAGATAACACATTATCTCCTGTGAACACATGCAGCTGATAAGAAAACAGTAGACACATTTATTTAAACCAAAAATCCTACTTTTATTTAATGACATAGCTTTAAATTTAGATGAAGCTGCAAATAAAGAGCTGTATTCTTGTACAATTTACGTTTGATGGAGAAATGACATACGTTGTGGGGATGTATTGGAAAATAAAGACACCGTTTTAATATTCAGTTCATGTAACAGTGGGAGATGACTAGTGCTGATTCATTTAAGGCTTTTTGAGTTTGTTTATGTGTCTATATCTCCCTCTAGTGGCAAAGTCAGAGATAAACAACAAGCGGCTAATTTATTATGGGTCAAACACTTTTGGTCTGTTCGTTTTTAAATAATTTTTAGCCTTGTCTTTTTCCTTAATGGTGCTATACAAGTCCATGTTAATGTAGTTTCTCACATTTTCATCAACATTTTGCTCGTATTTCAGTATTCTGATTATTTTAAACACTGTCATTGTTTTTCTCCATTAAAATCTCAGTACACTAACCTAAAACAAAAACAGTGTTATATAACATACAGTAGCAGTATAAAGTTTTTTTTACCAATGTCAACCACAGCTTTTATCTATAAATTTGACAGTTCATTTTTTTAATGAAAAAGGCAGTAATGTGTATATTTTTGTATTTTAATCAAGAAACAAACATGAAAAAGAGGCTTCCTTTTAAAAATACAGTTTATTTATTGTAAATACAGTTTCCTCGCGTTCACATCAAGATCTAAAATAAAATATCAGTTCAATACAGATTCACCACTTGGACCAAAACAACTGAAGATGAGTTGAAATATTTTGTGTTTGATTAATTAAAATAAGCATTTTGCAAAATCTGGTTTGACAGAAACAGTTGCCTCCGTCCTGTGTGAAGTAATAAAACAGCCTTAAAGAAAAGGGTCTACAGCTTTTACAAATATTAAAAAGTACTCGTTAGTTAGTGCTCTTGTCTCACAGCAAGAAGGTCATGGGTTCGATTCCCGGCCGACTCTGCTCCTTCAGTGGAGTCTGCACGTCCTCCATGCGTTACTGAGGGTTCTCTCTCCGTCCAAATACATACATTTCAGGGGATTGTTGAGTTTAATGTGAGACTGAATGGTCCGTCTCTAAGTGCTAACCCTGCGACCAGCTCTCCACCGTCCAGGGTGAACTCCTCCTCAGGCCCAAAGCTGAAGGCTCCAGTCTCATCTCAGGCTCAACTCACAGAACTTCTAAGACAGCGATCGGACGTAGATGTTCTTCCAAGAGCTTTATCCTGTGAGAAACAAATAATGTCACTCAATAATATGATATAATGGCATTGTCTGTGTTTATGTATTAACTTGCTCTGTTTCTACTTATCTGCATTGTTATACTTTTTTTTTGCCTAAAAGAAAGAGCTGTATTTCTTGTATAATTGAAGTTTTAGAGTCTAATATAGAAAATAAAAAGAGAGTTTTAGTATTCAGTTCATGTAACAGTTTAACGTGACTAGTGCTGATTTATTTGAGGTGTTTTTGGATTTGTTTATGTCTATACCTCCCTCTAGAGGCAGACAACAAGCAGCTGATTTATTTTACTTCATGTATAGAGACTATTCTAATTTTCTAAGAGTAGCTATATATTTTTATTACTTTCTGTAATTTCCTACTCTTTTTGCACCATTTAGACTTTAACATGTTTAAAGTCTAATCTAAGGCACTTTTTGCAGCACTTTGTTTCGTTTTTTGCAGTCATCATTACAAGTTTATGTATGTATTGAGTTATTCTTGTTGCTCCTCGTTGCAGTTTATGACTTTGATAAAATGAACTTTTCTTTGCAAATAATGTTTGATGCACAAGATAAAGAAGAACAATGAAAACTTACTCTGCTCCCCTTGTCCACCAGTCTCTGTCCATCTTCTTCTTTCCTAAAACACACAGAATCCTTCAGAGACGGTTCTCGACTCTAAAAAGACGCAGTAAAACCCGAGTGACTCACCTTTCCTCATGAGTCTCTCTGAAGTCGATAACATCTTGTAAATCCTGAAAGTGTTGGTTCCCTTTTTGATGCTCTTGTCCTTCACTTCCTCGATGTCGGGCAAACTGTTCATGGCGCAGCGGAAGTTAGCCTTCCACGTTTTGGGGTCGGGACGGTCGATACCCGGCTGGTATTTACCTGAAAAGAAAGAGAATATTCAGGTAACCGAGGACTGGAGCTGTGTCAGATAAAAGTAGCGAGCTCTTGAGAAGAAAGTGTTTTTGTGTTTTTGCAGAAACAGAACTGAAGTGGAGTCTGAGGAAAGTGAAACCTGTGTGAATGGCCCAGCGCATGAAGAGAGGGGCGTCCTTCTCCAGGTCCCAGCCGTGACGAGCCGCGTGCATCCACGGGATCTGGAAGATTCGCTTTTCCTGAAAAAACAACAATTTCAAATACTTTCAGGTCAGCTCATCACATTCAGGAAGAGACAAACAGATTCAGGTTTCCAATAAAGTGTCATTTCTAAGTTAAAAGAAAAGACATGAGGCTCTTTCCAAATCACCAACTGATCAATCAACTCTTTAATGGAGTTTCAGAGATAAATAGAAATAGAGGCCTTTCTGGGATTAACTTAAAAAATTGTCAAACACAAGTAAAAGTAGGGCCGTGACGTAATAAGCTTCATATTAAG
This sequence comes from Rhyacichthys aspro, assembly GCA_036850595.1. Taxonomy (NCBI): domain Eukaryota; kingdom Metazoa; phylum Chordata; class Actinopteri; order Gobiiformes; family Rhyacichthyidae; genus Rhyacichthys; species Rhyacichthys aspro. The sequence continues at coordinate 23,589,152 of CM072157.1, read as the reverse complement.
TGTTTATTATGACACTAAAGTCAGTGCAGCCTCTTCTGAAGTAAATATTAAACTGATCTGAGACAAAAACACACTGTTTTAGTTTGAATC
>CM072157.1:23559247-23589052 GCA_036850595.1 Rhyacichthys aspro | reverse complement strand
TTTTTTCACAGTTGTAGACTCAGATAATAACCTCCAAAAAGAAAAAAATCATAAATATTTCAGAAATGTTTGTTGATGATGACTGGAGTGTGTGTTAATAATGGCATACAAAAAAAAAGGAAAAAAGGTGCCAATTTTAGACCCTCCCAGCCTCAGATAATATTCAAATTTGCAAATATGAGATGGAAAAAAATAAACTTTTTGTGTTTTTTTTTTTCTTTTTTTCTACAGAATTAAGACATTTTTTGGTAAAACTGTCATTTAAAGGGTTAGAAAAGTCTGAAAAATCATATTTATTTGTTATGGTGAGGAATGGAGTTATTAATGAATTCATGAAGAAAATTGGAAAAAATATGTTGACATAAAATCTGTAAAAGGACGCCCAAGAGTTAATGCTCCATATAAACTGCACTAATCCTGTTCCCGATGGTTTCTGTCCAGTTTCTCGAGAGGATCACAGCAAACACGCCTCGTTCGTCTGCGTCATCCTGAGCCACGGCGACGAGGGCGTCATCTTCGGCACCGACGGCTTCGAGAAACTGGACGTCCTGACCCGATACTTCAAAGGAGAGCGCTGCAGGAGCCTGGTCGGCAAACCCAAGCTCTTCTTCATCCAGGTGGGTCAGGTTTAAGACCAGGTGAGGCGTGGGTTTTTCCGCTAAAGTCTGGTGTATTTGTCGAAGGCGTGTCGCGGCGCGGAGTTCGACGGCGGGATCGAGACGGATGCTGTGGAGGAGACGGCGTCAGAGAGGATTCCTGTGGAAGCTGACTTCTTATACGCCTACTCCACTGCTCCAGGTCAATCATTCAGCCTTTTAAAAACCTTATAGTCTATTACTGAGGTTATTAACCCTCACAGAACAAGAGCTTTAGGTTTGAGGGACCTCCGAGTCTTATTTAAGGCCATTTTGTCCCAAGATATGTTCATATTTTTATAGTTTCAGGCACTTCTTGTTCATTATTTAATATTTAAAAGCATTTATTAAGCCATGAGCAAGAAATCAATAATGTTTTAAGTGTGTGTGTATCGGTAAATGCAAAAAAAAGAAGAGGAAAACATGAGTAAAAGATGCATTTGTCTTGATTTTTGAAAATTAGCCTCTAGCTTTTTAGTTTGGTTTCACATAGAGCTTCACAAAGAGCTTGTGTTACACTAGTTGCTGTTTTTTATGAAGCATAAATGGGATTCTAAAAGAAATTCCCACAAAAAGAAGCATAAAAGAAGCTTTAAACGAACGACTGAAGTCACCAAAAGTGCTACGATTATTATTTATGGTTTTAGTGGCTTGTAAAGTTCATTAATATAATAAAACATCAAAGGGACTGATGCTTTTCCACTTCATTTGTGATAAAAGTGTCTGATTCACCAAACGTTTGGACTAAACCTGACCTTTAACCTGGACCAGACCAGATCCAGCTGCAGAAGTTTTCTGTGACTGAGTCTGACTCAGGATGAGCCTGTTTTATGAAACAGAATAATAATAATAATAATGGTATTTAATAAAACAGTTTATGGAGCTAGAAGTTGGAACGTAATAGTCTTTTATGTTTGTCTTTGTGTTGATTTGATTAAACATGACTCATTTGATGCAAGTACCATATATTCTTTTCTTAATCCACACGGGGGCCTTGAGTTTTTACAATGTTTAATGTGGCCCTTCAGTACATTTAACAGGTGGTATTTTTGGTGCAAGGTTTTAACTGGATTTGAACAGGTTTTAGATCGATTTAAATCTGATTAATTATATTTGTTCATGAAATTTTAAGACAGTTTCTGCAACAAAGATGTATATAATCTGTTCAAATCCATATAAAACCTGCTCAAATTCACCTAAAACCAGTTAAAATCAATCTAAAACCTGTTCTAATCCAACTAAAACCAGTTTCCATAAACAGAGGAAAATAATGTTAAAGATAACTTTTTTTAAAACTCAAACGAAGATGAAAACACATTTAAAACACCATCTTCAGCCCCTGAAAGGATTCTTATTAACTATCTGACCTCACCACTTTGAGTTTGACTCCATTGTCTCGATCCCTGACCTGATTGGTTTCTCACAGGGTACTACTCGTGGAGGAACACCTACAACGGCTCCTGGTTCATCCAGTCGCTGTGTGAGACTCTGGAGAAACACCGAGACCTGGAGATCATGCAGATCATGACCAGAGTCAACCGGAGCGTGGCCTTTCACTTCGAGTCCTCGTCCAATCTGCCCGGATTCAGCGGAAAGAAGCAGATCCCGTGTATCGTCACCATGTTGACCAAGGAGTTCTACTTCCCTCAGTAGTTTGTAAAAGGACTGTACAGAAAGATGGACTCTTATTGCAGGGCTATTCAGATGTAATTTTGAGTTTTTAGTGACGAGAGGTGGGTAGAATATAACCAGCACAGAACAAACTAAACTTTACCTGCATCTAGACTAAACACAGAAGTAAATCAGAAACTAGACTATTACAAAATCACAAAGGGAGGCTTATAGATGAAGTTCCACTTAAAGAAACAGCCTCCTCTTAACAAACGGAGTCAACAAAACTGTGAGAAAATAAAGCCATTATACACTGCCTTTTGCCTCCGATTGACGAAGCAGAGGGATTAAAGTGAGAATAATTAAAGGAGTCGACTGTGAGACTAAAGTAAACTGAAGCACGTCTTCGATAACAACACTGACCAACACGGACTATACCATTAAATATTTTAAATATCTGACTTAAGTCTCATTTGAGCCATACATTTTATTGTATTTTTAGCTAAATATTTTATCTCTTTTGTTTGTGGTTAGTTCATTATAATTACATCAGAGAGGACTGAGTAAAAGAAGTGCTTTCCTCTTTATTTGTGACAAAAGTGTCAGATTCATCAAATATTGGACTGAACCTGAGCTTAAACCTGCTCTGGACCAGGTCTGATCCAGGACCAGGTCTGATCCAAGACCAGGTCTGATCCAGGACCAGGTCTGATCCAAGACCAGGTCTGATCCAAGACCAGGTCTGATCCAGGACCAGGTCTGATCAAAGACCAGGTCTGATCCAAGACCAGGTCTGATCCAGGACCAGGTCTGATCCAGGACCAGGTCTGATCCAGGACCAGACTAAATTTCCCTCATAAATTCTCATGATGAACAAAAATCACCAAAATAAGTCAGACTTATCAGAGTTGAGTTTATCAGAGTATCCCCTAAATCAGATTAAACCTGATTAAACTAATCAGGACTAAACAAATGGATTGAACTAAATAAAACAAGATAAAATAAGTCTCTATTGTTTCCCCGAGGAGACATTTGTCTTCGACAGTCAATTTATATACAGTCTGTGCTTTAAACAGTTTAATCTATTTGTCTCAGGACCAAATCTACACATTACTGAATCAGACAGATGAGTACAACACAACTGGGACATACAAGAGTCGCTGAAAATGTTTATCTTTATTCTGTAGTTGTTTAATAAAACCAAGCCATTAAATGCATCACTCTTCTTCAGGGTTTAATACTACCTCAGATCACCTGTTAATGCAATAAAACGTAAATAAAGCCTTTTAGGAATGAAATCTGGAATAAACTCAGCTTCAGTTGTTTTGGTCCCAGTGGTGTGGCTGTAGCTAACTGTCAAACATCAGGAAGCTATTTAAAGGGATTTTTTTGTTTTTTATCAAAAGATGAATAGAATGTGATATGTAAGCAAACTAAAGATGAAAAGCGTGCAACCCTTAATTACTTTTAAATAAAGAGTATTTTTAAAAGGATGCTTGTTTTTCATGTTGCTGCTTGTCCGTCAGTAACAGGGAAGGTACAGCCACTTTCTGCAATTTACCTGAAAAGGTTCATGTGTGGGATAAAAAACCCTTGCCTTTTCCCAGATTAAGACCTACCTAGCAAGAGTTTAGGTTTAGTCCTTTGAGTCTTTGTCAATCTAAGTCTAATTAGTATTTTTCCACATTAAACTGACTGTGTTTTTTCTAGTTGTGACAATGGTTTAAACCGAAATAGTTTATTGTAACAGCAATAATTAGTGAAAAAAAAGTTCTTTATGATGCCATCTACTGTTTATTATAAGGGATTGTAATAGATGAGAACCTCTTCAGAAAATCATGGAGTAGCGCTTACCTTTAAATTAGTTAATTATACATAGACTTTTTTTAGAGATATGAAGCACTGTAATGTCTTCCTTTATTTCTGTTGGCATTACAATTTAGTACAATTAAATAAAGACAAACAACAACAACGTGAGCCCTCTTTTCCGTCTGTTTCCGTATCTGTTCGGCGAGCCACACTTCCGGGATACGTCACTTCCGCTCCTCTTCGGCTCTCTTCGGCTGTTTCCGGAGGGACGACCTGTGGTAGGTGTCTGAGACTTGGAAACAGTAAAAAATCAGGATTAAACTTTACTTTTGTCCACTTTAAACCTTCAGATAATCGAAGTAATTGAAGTTTAGCTCGTGTTTTGTGGCGGGACGACGGGATTTAGCCCTTTCTGAAGCTAACAGGTAACGCTTTTCCGCATTATTGGTTGTTGACTTGCGCTAAGGCACAGTTCAGGACGACATGAACACCACAAAGCTAGCTTTATAAGTTAAAAATACTCTGTTCTTTACTTTCTCTACGGCTTTTTACATTTATGATCACTTTTTTCACTTTATCATTCACAGACCTAAAAAACGGACTTTATATCCAGAAAATGGCGGTTTATCCTCATTGAACCTGCTTTGTTGACAGTGACAGCTCAGAATATATGGCTTTTATTAAGTGTTTTTTCAACATAAACCTATTATTTTAGCTAAGATTAAGTTTAGTATAAAATAATGTGTTCAAAGCTCATTATATTTTAGCTTCTAATGTTTTTGCTAAATGCCCTAGGTTTCTTACTCATAAATAATACATAAATAATTTGTACTGCTTTAATTCATGTGGATTTCAGGTTTAGATTATTTGTCATTGTGTTGTATTAATTTGTGTTTATTTTGTGTTTTTGTGTCAGGACACAATGACAGTGGAACGGATGAAGATGAGGCCGTGGCTCGAAGAACAGATCGACTCCTCTCAGATACCTGGACTCACCTGGGTCAATAAAGTCAGTGAATGCACCATGCACAACAGCCTTGGTTACTTTAGACACAAATTTTTGCCTTAAAAATTGTGTAAACACTCTCGTTGGCTTCTCATGAGCCAGAAAAGACAGAAGGCAGTGCTATTAGGTGATTAAACATTTGTCCTTACATTAAAAAGTAAGAAAAGAAAAATCAGGTAGTGTCCATTTAAATGTCTGTGGGAAAAACACTGAAGTAACAAATAAACCTGGGTGAAATTATCCTGCGTTTGCATTTCCATTGACGGCAGAGCCCCAGTCCCAAACTGCTTCTATGAGATCTGTCACTGTCAAAGCTGTACAAAAACATACATATAATCAAACTTAAAGTACAGCTGGATGAGAGTCTCACCTCAGAAAATAACCTCTGTCTCTTCTAGAGGAAAACCTGCTCTTATATCACTTCTGCTCTTCAGATTCAAACTAAAACAGTGTGTTTTTGTCTCAGATCAGTTTAATATTTACTTCAGAAGAGGCTGCACTGACTTTAGTGTCATAATAAACACTTAATATGAAGCTTATTACGTCACGGCCCTACTTTTACTTGTGTTTGACAATTTTTTAAGTTAATCCCAGAAAGGCCTCTATTTCTATTTATCTCTGAAACTCCATTAAAGAGTTGATTGATCAGTTGGTGATTTGGAAAGAGCCTCATGTCTTTTCTTTTAACTTAGAAATGACACTTTATTGGAAACCTGAATCTGTTTGTCTCTTCCTGAATGTGATGAGCTGACCTGAAAGTATTTGAAATTGTTGTTTTTTCAGGAAAAGCGAATCTTCCAGATCCCGTGGATGCACGCGGCTCGTCACGGCTGGGACCTGGAGAAGGACGCCCCTCTCTTCATGCGCTGGGCCATTCACACAGGTTTCACTTTCCTCAGACTCCACTTCAGTTCTGTTTCTGCAAAAACACAAAAACACTTTCTTCTCAAGAGCTCGCTACTTTTATCTGACACAGCTCCAGTCCTCGGTTACCTGAATATTCTCTTTCTTTTCAGGTAAATACCAGCCGGGTATCGACCGTCCCGACCCCAAAACGTGGAAGGCTAACTTCCGCTGCGCCATGAACAGTTTGCCCGACATCGAGGAAGTGAAGGACAAGAGCATCAAAAAGGGAACCAACACTTTCAGGATTTACAAGATGTTATCGTCTTCAGAGAGACTCATGAGGAAAGGTGAGTCACTCGGGTTTTACTGCGTCTTTTTTGAGTCGAGAACCGTCTCTAAAGGATTCTGTGTGTTTTAGGAAAGAAGAAGATGGACAGAGACTGGTGGACAAGGGGAAGCAGAGTAAGTTTTCGTATTGTTCTTCTTTATCTTGTGCATAAAACATTATTTGCAAAGAAAGGTTCACTTTATCAAAGTCATAAACTGCAACGAGGAGCAACAAGAGTAACTCAATACATACATAAACTGGTAATGATGACTGCAAAAAATGAAACAAAGTGCTGCAAAGAGTGCCTTAGATTAGACTTTAACATGTGATGGTGCAAAAAGAGTAGGAAAGTACAGAAAGTAATAAAAATATATAGCTACTCTTAGAAAATTAGAATAGTCTCTATACATGAAGTATAATAATCAGCTGCTTGTTGTCTGCCTCTAGAGGGAGGTATAGACACATAAACAAATCCAAAAACACCTCAAATAAATCAACACTAGTCACTTTAAACTCTTAAATGAACTGAATACTAAAACTGTCTCTTTTCATTTTCTATATTAGACTCTAAAACTTCAATTATACAGGAAATACAGCTCTTTCTTTTAGGCAAAAAAAAAAAGTATAACAATGCAGATAAGTAGAAACAGAGCAAGTTAATACATAAACACAGACAATGACATTATATCATATTATTGAGTGACATTATTTGTTTCTCACAGGATAAAGCTCTTGGAGGAACATCTACGTCCGATCGCTGTCTTAGAAGTTCTGTGAGTTGAGCCTGAGATGAGACTGGAGCCTTCAGCTTTGGGCCTGAGGAGGAGTTCACCCTGGACGGTGGAGAGCTGGTCGCAGGGTTAGCACTTAGAGACGGACCAGTCTCACATTTAAACTCAACAATTCCCCTGAAATGTATGTATTTGGACGGAGAGAGAACCCTCAGTAACGCATGGAGGACGTGCAGACTCCACTGAAGGAGCAGAGTCGGCCGGGAATCGAACCCATGACCTTCTTGCTGTGAGACAAGAGCACTAACTAACGAGTACTTTTTAATATTTGTAAAAGCTGTAGACCCTTTTCTTTAAGGCTGTTTTATTACTTCACACAGGACGGAGGCAACTGTTTCAAACCAGATTTTGCAAAATGCTTATTTTAATTAATCAAACACAAAATATTTCAACTCATCTTCAGTTGTTTTGGTCCAAGTGGTGAATCTGTATTAAACTGATATTTTATTTTAGATCTTGATGTGAACGTGAGGAAACTGTATTTACAATAAATAAACTGTATTTTTAAAAGGAAGCCTCTTTTTCATGTTTGTTTCTTGATTAAAATACAAAAAATATACACATTACTGCTTTTCATTAAAAAAATGAACTGTCAAATTTATAGATAAAAGCTGTGGTTGACATTGGTAAAAAAAACATACTTTATACTGCTACTGTGTGTTATATAACACTGTTTTTGTTTTAGGTTAGTGTACTGAGATTTTAATGGAGAAAAACAATGACAGTGTTTAAAATAATCAGAATACTGAAATACGAGCAAAATGTTGATGAAAATGTGAGAAACTACATTAACATGGACTTGTATAGCACCATTAAGGAAAAAGACAAGGCTAAAAATTATTTAAAAAACGAACAGGCCAGGGACTTGGGTCAGGAATCGTTTTAAATGAATTGTCTCCATAAAAAAAGTTGACCCATAATAAATCAGCCGCTTGTTGTTTATCTCTGACTTTGCCACTAGAGGGAGATATAGACACAAACAAACTCAAAAAGCCTTAAATGAATCAGCACTAGTCATCTTCCACTGTTACATGAACTGAATATTAAAACGGTGTCTTTATTTTCCAATACATCCCCACAACGTGTGTCATTTCTCCATCAAACGTAAATTGTACAAGAATACAGCTCTTTTTTTTGCAGCTTCATCTAAATTTAAAGCTATGTCATTAAATAAAAGTAGGATTTTTGGTTTAAATAAATGTGTCTACTGTTTTCTTATCAGCTGCATGTGTTCACAGGAGATAATGTGTTATCTAGAGCTGCGCGCCCAAAAGCTCTGTCCTTAAATGACTTCTGAAAACCACACACTGTTTTAAATATCGAATAAATAATATGAACCAAATCTGAAACCAAAGTCATTTCAAAAGAGGGTTTAGTGCAGATGTGAGTGTTTGTGTCGAGGCTGCAGCTGCTGTTTTGAGTTAAGTTTCTAGTTTCGTTTCCAGTCTGAGAGAAGCAGAAACGAGCTGCAGAGAAAAAAAAGAAAGGGAGGGAGGGACAGAGAGGAAGTGAAAATGAAATGTTTACAAAGATCGTCAATGGCCATGGCTCTATGCAGGAAGTTTATAATAGAATTGTGTACAGTGGATTTTCCATGTATTTTTTAATTTTGTGTGTTTTGAGCCAATACGAATGAATTATTTACAGCAGAAGTCAAAAATAGCGAGACTTAAAATGCATTTGTCACAACAGTTCAAGGGTTCATTTAACCACTTTACGTGTTAAACCTTGACAAGTCCGGGTTTAGTCTGGTCTTTAAAGGGTTAGTCCTGGTGTTATCATGGTTTAACTGTAGTTTAATCTTGGTTTAGACCTGTTTCAATCTTGGGAAGTATGTTTACACATTCCTATCAAGAGAAAAGATTTTCTTCAGGGCATTTGTTCAGAATTGACCAAGTCCCTTCTTGCATGAGGGATGAAATGTCTTCACCTCAAACCTACGTCCAGATGCCTTGACAAAAACTTTTTCTTGAATATGTCTGAGACTGAAAACCTCCACAGACACATTCCTATTATAAAACAATGCACTTTAATGGTGTTCTTAAACAACAATGCACAACATACCAAGATATTTAATTGTCTCATTTATTCAAAGATGTACTATCTGTTTGAATATATGAAACAAATGCATCTGTAAGCTCAAATGAGAGTGTTACCTCTTAAAAGATATCTAATATTTAGGTTGTGATGTAAAATTGTGTTGATTTGAGTTATTTTAATATATTCTAATCTTATAATTATAGGGAGCAATATTAAAACTATTTTCTAAAGGTAACAACAACAAGGTAAAAACAACATTAATTTAGCAGGAGCAGCTCTTTTCTCACTTTATCGGTAGATTTATTACAATTTAATAAAGAGTAACAACAACAAAGTGAGCCCTCTTTTCCGTCTGTTTTCGTATCTGTTCGGTGAGCCTCACTTCCGGGTTGTACGTCACTTCCGCTTCTCTTCGGCTCTCTTCGGCCTCACTTCGGCTGTTTCCGGAGGGACGACCTGTGGGAGGGGGATTTCCAGCCGCGGGCCCCACTTCCCTGTAACTAGCTGCTGTTTTGCTTTCGCTCTGAGACTTGGAAACAGAAAAAAACAGGGTTACACTTTCATTTTTTCCACTTTAAACCTTCAGATAATCGAAGTAATTGAAGTTTAGCTCGTGTTTTGTGGCGGGACGACTGGATTTAGCCCTTTCTGAAGCTAACAGGTAACGCTTTTCCGCATTATTGGTTGTTGACTTGCGCTAAGGCACAGTTCAGGACGACATTAACACCACAAAGCTAGCTTTATAAGTGAAAGTACTCTCTCCACGGCTTTAAGGCAAGGACTGACATTTATTTTCACTTTTGTCTTTTCTTGTTTACGCGTCAGGAGGCGTTGGTGATAACATACAGCCTTAAAAAACAGACTTTATAATCTTAAAAAGACGGTTTGTGCAGAATGAACCTGTTCGATGGCAGTGACAGCTCAGAAATATGGACTGAAGTTAGATTTGATTCAGTATTTTTGCAACATAAACCTATTTTATCGTATTTAAGATAGTTTAAAAACCTATGGCTGAAATTATGTGCAAGGTAAGTCACTTTTAGTTTTAGTTTTGGATCAGAAATGTTCATGGAAAGTGAAAAATGTTATAAAAATTTGCACAAAGGTTGCTAACGTTCAGTTTATAGCTCTTAACTCTATTTATTATTAATCTGAATGCAAATGTAAGTGGAAAATACATTGAAAATATGTTAATTATGCAAAGTAAACTGCTTTTTCTTGCTTTACCACCTGTTTTGGTAAAATCTGGGAATTAAAGACTTGCTTCCTGCTGCTGTTTGAGAAAATGTTTTGATCTATTTTCAGGAAGTAGTTTGGTGCAGATTGACATTTAACAGTGGTTTATTTTGACAGCTGCCTATAAAAACAAAACATATGCCCAGTTTCACTAAAAGCTTGTGTTAATATAAATGTTTCCAGCTGATTTATAAAAGCAGAAGGCTTTATGCTGCAGTAAAGGATGAATCAATCCTGGAGTGTAGTGATGGGAGGCTGCTGCAGTAAACAGTAGGAAAAAGAAGAAGAAGAAGAGAGATTCTGTTTTATTCCCATATTTCTAAACTTTAAAACCAAAGGCTGCAGCATTTTCCTACATTTTAGGAACTAACTCTTTCATGTCACAAGTTCTGCTCCTGTTTAATGCAGTGGAGACTGAGAATATGCAAAGAAGTACAACATTTACAGTTGAGTGAACAAGCAGAAGAAACCAAACTTGACTGTTGGACTGATAAATGTCACTCACATCAACTTTGAACTGGGTTTAGTTGGATTTTGACAGATTTTAGTGGATTTGAATGACTTTTAGTTGGATTTTGACAGATTTTAGTGGATTTGAATGACTTTTAATTGGATTTTGAACAGGTTTTAGTTAGATTTGAATCCAAGGTTTAAGTGGGCTCTGAACAGGTTTTAGTTTGATTTGAGCAGGTTTAAGTGGGCTTTGAACAGGTTTTAGTTAGATTTGAACAGGTTTAAGTGGGCTCTGAACAGGTTTTAGTTTGATTTGAACAGTGGAGATAGAACATTGAGTGGTTTTAATTCACAAAGTAAGAACCACTCTGTCTCATTTTGTCTTGAGTGAGGATTTGCAAATGAATCTGTCCCTGATTTAGTCCTGCTTTAGTTTTGTTGTTCTGTTTTATACTTTATACATATGTTTTGACATTTTCCTGGTTTAGTCCTTTGTTTAGACTTGTTTTTCTCCTGAAACTGATGTAAGTGCTCATAGAAAACACTAAACACAGACGCACACCTCATTTATTTTTCATGTTTACTGTCATGACTTCAATAGATTTTACATCTCCAATAAGTCTTAATGCTATAACTCTATATTGTACTTCATTGTTTTTCACTTTCAAAAGAGTCATCTATTGATTTCTTTACCTTTCTTTGACCTACTTCCTGTATCACTTTCAGATCTCACTTTACAAAAACCTCCGCCTCACTTTTGGTAAATGACTCTGACCCTTACCTTTCACTCATTTCATTACCGTCTGTGAAAACCACTCTCCCGCCTTCACTAGTTTCTTAAGATCTCATCTTTTCACCTTTAAATCCACACAGTGCTTTGTTTTTAGCCACTGAGTCTCACGTCTTCTTTAAGTCTCTCTTTTCGTCGTCCATTTTGTTCTGGTCCTGCTCAGATGGAAGTGTTATCACCAAACAAAGGTCGACTGTATATTTTTTACAACACCTGCTCCACTTTACTGCAGCTTTTATCTTTACAACCACAGACATAATTCTGGTTTGTGAATACCATTATGTGTAAAAATGAGCAGAATATTCAACCTGTAATAAGTGACAGTAATAATTGTGGTTGTGTTGTGTAATAATGTGTGATTGTGTGTGTTTTTGTGGCAGGACACGATGCCGGTGGAGCGGATGAGGATGCGGCCGTGGCTCGAAGAACAGATCGACTCCTGTCAGATACCTGGTCTCAGATGGGTCAATAAAGTCAGTGAACGCACCACGCACCAAAGCAGACAGTGTTCCATTTCATACAACAGGTGTATTTGTTTTGTTAGGGATCCTTCGAGTCTGAAAACAAGTCAATTAGAGACAAAACGAATGTGCCTTGTGTTGTTTTGCAGCAGGTCAGAGCAGCTGTACTTAAAATCAATTATGATAATGTCCACAAGAGACTTATTTTATCACAATCTGCAACACTGAAAGTCATTTATTTGGTTTAGAGAAAAGATAAAACATGCTCAATAATAAAAATAGGAGTGACTGAGAATTAAAGCACTTTCCCAGAAATTAAAGACACCCTTCTGCTTCAGTCTAGTCCTGTTTACTCTGCTATAACCTCAAAGTAAGCCTAATTTAATTAACTTTAGTGTAAAAGCCATTAGTATGTTGAAGTTTAATGCATTTTGATTATTTTTATTCTTTAGGTGAACCTCCAATGGTAAACCTACAGATTTATGTATTTAATAACCTTACCCTCATAAACATTCTTGCATAAAACCATCATAATGAGGTTAATGCATCACATAAACTGAATTCATGTTTATTACTTCATAAAGTCTGTATTGAACTTGAGTTAAAGGAGAGGCCACCTGAAATATAGAGCTCTGGGAAAGCACCACATCTGTACAACTATAATAATAAGAACTAAACTGTAGAAAAGTATTGAGCCCGTTTCCACACAGTTTCTAGTTTATTTGTGTGACATGCCTCGTTAACACCCGTTTGTCTGTGAAACATTTGAATAGAAGCAAAAAAAAGGAGACAAAATACTAGTGATGTTTGGTTTTATTTAGTCGGTAATAAAAGCTGGAGACTAGAGAGCTGTAAATCAGACGTATTAACAGAGAATACAGTCTGTAATTAATATAAACTCTAATAAATGTCTTTATAAAGCAAAGAAAAATAAATTAAAACAGTGCTTAGTAAAACTGAAACCACATGGCTAATTAGCATAAATAAATACATGCTAAACATAAAGCTAAAGAGGCTAATGTCTCTGTCTTGTGTTAATGTAGATTCTTTTTCTGCAACTGTTGCAGAGAAGTGAAAAACACACTCTTTTTGATCATTACTAAAGATGATATAGAGAAATCAAAAGAAAAGTGATTGGATCCTTCTCTAACTCTGCTGTAAAACCGATTCAGACTCAGCTAACGTCAAATAAAAACTGGCATTGGTCACATTTTACTCACTTTTTTGTGCTGTTTTGGCCGAGAGAACTTAGTCACGAGACGACTGGAGCGCTGTAGAGTTTTGAAAGTGGTTATTACTAAAGTTTGTCTGTAACTTCCCCATAGATCTGCATCTGGTTTATTTTTCTTTAGTTCAGTGTGTCGCCTCAAAACAGTATAATTCACATTTTAATCTATTACCTTTATATAAGACATAATAGCAAGAATTATTTTACAGTTATTATTTATGTGAGGACTGGATATGATTGACAAAGGAGTGTATTTGATGGACACGAGGAGAAAGATAAGGATGAGCAAAACATTAACAAACTCAAGCTGTTTACTCTGCAGCAGCCTCCAGCTTTGATCAGACACGACTCAAGACGAAGAGCCTGTTGAATTGTGCAGTAATGTCAGTGTCATCTAAAGCAAAACATAAAACCACTTGTTTTTTTGTGATGCAAGATCGAATTTAAAGCTCAGTTCTGCTCAAACAGTCAAATGTTCAAATAGAAGTGTCAGGCAACAAGTGGAACCCAGCTCAGATTATCCTGAACTAGCATTTTCCATTGACGTCTGGGTCTGAACACGAGCCTTTAATGCAGCTAAACTCACCTCAGAATATAACCTCTGTCTCTTCTAGAGGAAAACATGCTCTTATATCGCTTCTGCTCTTCAGATTCAAACTAAAAGAGTGTGTTTTTGTGTCAGATCAGTTTAATATTTACTTTAGAAGAGGCTGAGTTGGCTGCACTGACTGTTCTCTGAATGAAATAAACCAGGCCCCTGACACATCTATTAATGATTAGCGACGTAATAAAGACTGTTAATATGAAGCTTATTACATCACGGGCCGCTCTTTTACTTCTGTTTGACAGTTTTTCCAGGTAAACACAGCAGAAGTCTCACTGTAACCACAGAAAAGTCAATATTTCTAATGCTTTTCTGTGTAGTTTTTATCTCTGAATGATAAATGCTGTTGACTCAGAGTGAAAGATCAATTCCTGAAAAGAGGCTTATGTTTCCTTTTATTTATTTGAGATTAAAAAGCACTGTTAGTCACAAATAACTCCTCATTTCTGGAACTGTTTGGATATTTCATGTTGCGATTTGGAAACCTGAATCTGTTTGTCTCTTCCTGAATGTGATGAGCTGACCTGAAAGTATTTGATATTGTTGTTTTTTCAGGAAAAGCGAATCTTCCAGATCCCGTGGATGCACGCGGCTCGTCACGGCTGGGACCTGGAGAAGGACGCCCCTCTCTTCATGCGCTGGGCCATTCACACAGGTTTCACTTTCCTCAGACTCCACTTCAGTTCTGTTTCTGCAAAAACACAACACTTTCACTTCACGTCGTCTGTTTGGCAACGATTAGACACGAAAACTTCCCCTTGTTGGACATGAAAGAGAAAAAAAAACAAAAACAGTGCAGTTGTTGAGAAATATTGAAAGTAATGTGATGATTCTTAACCAAATTATTTTTAACATGAGTCAGTTATTATACACTTTTGTTATTTATTATCAAAGCATTTATATTTACTTAAAGGAATACAACTCAAATAAGATTATTTTGTTGGAGTGTGAGCTTTTTAAACCTTTCTGAAACTGTTTTAAATCGTTTTTTTATTGTACTCTTGTATTCGTTTACAGTGTTTATTAGACTGGTGTTAAACTCGAGGCCTGTGCAGAACTTTTGGCAGCGATGATTGTTTAATGTGCAGTAAAAATTACCCTTGACCTTAATAATCAGATAACCTTAACTTGCTGCTAAAATGACATTGTACTAAGATATACTGCAGGTGTGGATGTAAGAAGTGAAATATAAAGTACAGTGATTTTTATTAGTTTACAACATGCAGCTGTTCATTGAGTCTGGTCTGGTTTAGTCCAGTTTGACCTGGTTTTTTTTGGGATTCCTCCAAATGTTTGAACAGAATCTGCTCAATTTCTTCACAAACTGAGACAGAGGAGCTGCTAGAGTCAGACCAAATTTTGATTTTGATTTAGAGTTGTTCTTTTGTCTTTCTCTTTGCATTTTGTAAACTATTAAAAATTGCCATATTTTATAGTTTACTTTACTTTTTTACATCCACACCTGCAGAAAACCTACTTTAATTATATTTACATGATTAATTTAAACATTCAACACAAACCAATGAGCATAAATGTGTCTGTGGCAACATTATGGTATTCTTTATTTACTTAAATCTTCACTTCCTGATTTAGTTTTTTTGTCCCGGTCTCAGACTCCACTCTCCTCCAACAGCAGCAGTAACATTTCCTGCTTCTTTTATTGAAAAAAAAAGAAAAACCAGACCAATTTTCCTCCTTTTTGCAACAGAAACCCTTTCTTTTCCTTGATCCTTTGTTGTCAACATCAGTGTCATTGTTTCTAATAGACTTATTTTCATCACATACTCTTCGTCTTTTCAGGTAAATACCAGCCGGGTATCGACCGTCCCGACCCCAAAACGTGGAAGGCTAATTTCCGCTGCGCCATGAACAGTTTGCCCGACATCGAGGAAGTGAAGGACAAGAGCATCAAAAAGGGAACCAATGCTTTCAGGGTTTACAAGATGTTATCGTCTTCAGAGAGACTCATGAGGAAAGGTGAGTCACTCGGCCTCAGAGGTTTTACTTCCTCCTGTTCTTGTCCCTGAACGACTTTTGTTTTGTTTTTTAGGAAAGAAGAGGATCGACAAAGACGCGAGGACAAAGGGAAGCAGAGTAAGTATTTATACTCTTCTCTTTACACAAACCGTGAGTGTGAGAAAAAAACAACTCAAAATAATAATGAATAAAAGAACCTAACCCTCAATAACACATAAACACATCAAAGTCAAGGCAATGTTCTGTGTGGACTTTACAAAAGGCACTAAACTAAACTAAAGATATGTTTTATATGGACTTAAACAGGTTTAGTTGGATTAGAACAGGTTTTAGTTGGTTTTGAACAGGTATTAGTTGGTTTAGAACAGGTTTTATTTGGATTTGAACAGGTTTTAGTTGAGTTTGAACAGGTTTAGTTGGATTAGAACAGGTTTTAGTTGGATTAGAACAGGTTTAGTTGGATTAGAACAGGTTTTAGTTGAGTTTGAACAGGTTTAGTTGGATTAGAACAGGTTTTAGTTGGATTAGAACAGGTTTTAGTTGGATTTGAACAGGTATTAGTTGGTTTTGAACAGGTATTAGTTGGTTTAGAACAGGTTTTATTTGGATTTGAACAGGTTTGATTTGGATTTGAACAGGTTTTAGTTGGATTATAAAAGGTTTTAGATGGATTTGAACAGGTTTTAGTTGGATTAGAACTGGTTTTAGTTGAGTTTGAACAGGTTTGATTTGGATTAGAACAGGTTTTAGTTGGATTATAAAAGGTTTTAGTTGGATTAGAACAGGTTTTAGATTGATTCAGAAACAGGTTTTAGTTGGATATTGTGTCCAGATAGTCAGAGAAGTTGCTGAGGATGTGACAGTGCTATTTTATTTTATTAAAACTATAACAGTTTGTTTATATGAAAATGTCATTTTATTCTTGAAAATGCAAACTTTTTTCGACAATGTCATTGAATAAACACAGAAAATGTGAGTTTGCATCAAACGATATTGACCCCGATCCCACTGTAACTTAATTTTTTTAATTTTATTTTAATTTTAATTTCAAATACTGACAGTAATTAACCCCTCGGCCCACCATTTATTCACCTTTGTCTTTTGTTTTATGTCAGTTTTATATTTTGTGACGTTGGCTGGATTCATAAACACTAATAATTATAATAATAGGCTTTATTCCTCAGTTCAAAGTAGAGAATAATAACATATAATAATAATGTATAATAACATGAAAACACAAGTGTTGAGACCTGTTTTTGAGTATTTTTTAATCTTTCTGTTTTGCAGGTTTCTTCGTCGAGTTCAGAGCGGTCTTTTGCCGAAGCCTTGGATGAACCTTTAGATTACACCAAACCCGACCCAAACAGAATCAAGCAGGAAGCAGCAGACGTCACTGTGTCCGACAGCGCCTCAGGTTACAACCCTTTTACTCAAATCTAAATCTGTAGAAACAAGGGGTCCTCAGACCAAACGAAGTCTGCCTTAGTCCTGGTTTAGTCCCAGATCAAATCCTGGGGTTACTTCTGGTTTAAGCTAGATTTAGGTGAGGCTTTAGTCCTGGTCTAGTCCAGATTTAGACCTGACTTTGGTCTTTAGTTGGTCCTGGGTTAACTTCTGATTAAGTCCTAGTTTAACCCTTTTTTGGACCTGGATTAGTCCTGGTTTAGTCCTGGTTTAGTCCTGGTTTAGACCTGGTTTAGTCCTGGTTTAGACCTGGTTTAGTCCTGGTTTAGTCCTGGTTTAGTCCTAGTTTAGACCTGGTTTAGACCTGGTTTAGACCTGGTTTAGTCCTGGTTTAGACCTGGTTTAGTCCTGGTTTAGTCCTGGTTTAGTCCTGGTTTAGACCTGGTTTAGACCTGGTTTAGACCTGGTTTAGTCCTGGTTTAGACCTGGTTTAGACCTGGTTTAGACCTGGTTTAGTCCTGGTTTAGTCCTGGTTTAGACCTGGTTTAGACCTGGTTTAGACCATGTTTAGTCCTGGTTTAGACCTGGTTTAGTCCTGGTTTAGACCTGGTTTAGACCTGGTTTAGTCCTGGTTTATTCCTGGTTTAGACCTGGTTTAGACCTAGTTTAGTCCTGGTTTAGTCCTGGTTTGGTCCTGGTTTAGTCCTGGTTTAGACCTGGTTTAGTCCTGGTTTAGACCTGGTTTAGACCTGGTTTAGTCCTGGTTTAGTCCTGGTTTAGACCTGGTTTAGACCTAGTTTAGTCCTGGTTTAGTCCTGGTTTAGTCCTGGTTTAGTCCTGGTTTAGACCTGGTTTAGTCCTGGTTTAGTCCTGGTTTAGTCCTGGTTTAGTCCTGGTTTAGTCCTGGTTTAGACCTGGTTTAGTCCTGGTTTAGTCCTGGTTTAGACCTGGTTTAGACCTGGTTTAGTCCTGGTTTAGTCCTAGATCTAGATCTGTCCTGGTTTGGCCCAGTCTCCTTCAGTTTCAGACCCTTTCTTTTCTGCATTAACCTACTCTAAAGACTCTAAAGTCTCTAAAGACTCTAAAGACTCTAAAGTCTCTAAAGACTCTAAAACCCTAAGACCGTGTGGTGTTTGTGCAGTGATGCAGAGCTCGGTGGACGATCACATGATCAGCAGTGAGCAGCTACCGTTCGTTTGTCAGACGATCGAAGTGACCACAGAGAACGAGGAGCAGACCGTCAGCTCCTCTCACTCTTACCCTCTCCAGATCTCCCCCGTGTCCTCGTGCTACGGTCAGACCTCACACACTCCACACACACATTTACGTAATCATCGACCACAAACCTGTTTATCAAACCTCAGAACAAACCGGTTTCTCGGGACGAGCCTTTTATCATTCCTCTTTTCTCACCGGAACGTTTCCACTTCCTCCGGCTGCAGCAGAACGAGTGAAACTGGAACTCGACAAGTCTTTATCTGGAGTAAAAACCCAACGGACTCAAGCTAAAAGAGCGTTCACGAGTAAAAAAAATGAGTCACTTTTCTTTATGTTTCTGAAGAGTTTTTATTGACTCTTTCTCAACTATTATTTATTTTTAGCTCAAAAAAGGACGGAGGAAATGCACCTCAGAGGTTTTATTTTGAGGCAGTAGCAAAACAAATATTATAAAACATGCACAATAGAAAAGAAAGGGATACTTCAATTAGACTTAGACTTTATTAAAATGTTAAAAAATGCATGATAGGGCGAAAAATTGCTGCTTTTACCATAAACGTTCGAGTTGTTTTGTGGCATTTTTAGTTTTATTGCACAGTTTAACATTATTACAGTCATTTAAATCACTTAAAGAGGATAACATGCAAAATAATTTTCCCAAATACGGTAAAAGCGCACAATAGTTTGAGTAAAGGCTAAAGATTTTAATTGGTCTTGGTATCAGTTTCAGGTAAAGGTTTTGAACTGTGATAACTTCAGCATCTCTCTTCTGTCTCTGATCGAATCCACTGCTGCAAAAGACGAGTCAGAGAACGTTTTCTGAAGTGTATTTGCATTTAAAACAAATATTGGCAACTTCTTTTAGCCGTTTTCTGCAGATGAAGCGCTAAAATCCAACAATAACTCAAATAAAAACACAATAAGTCAAAGTTCTGAAGCACAAAGTGAATGAATTAATGCACTTTAAGTTACTGTCTTTAATAAAGGTTTCTCATTTAAGTTTTGAAGTTATTTATTACAATTTACATGCTTTACAACAGTTAAAATATGACAAAGTTAAATGATTTGAAGATTCAGTGTGTTTATTAAAAGTTGACAAGTTGTGCATTTAATTGTGATTAATTACAGCCAGATTTGCAATTAATTAGTTCATTTTTTTAAGTGATTCACAGCCCTAGTTAATTTATTATTGTGTAGTGGCTAAATCATGATTGAAAAGCCAAAAGTGATTGTTCTGAAGAGCTTTATTCAAGAGACAAGGGACTTATAACATCTTTACTGTGTTTCCTGGATCGTCTTTGTGAGTGTTTATTGTTCCAGCAATAATTAACTTTAGCTTGTTCCAACTTGAATGGGTTAAAAACCTGTTGCTTAGATTCATTGCGAGTCTCTTTTTTCGATTGTGACACTTCATTTTCACTTGTATTTTTAAAGACGTCAGTGTTGTTTCCCCAAATCTTACACAAACCACAAAAACGTGCTTCATACTTTTCCTTTTTGTGTTTCTTAAAGCGTTGACTTTGTGTTTGTTTCAGGCAGCGACACTGACAGCGACACAGAAGACGCCAAAGAAGTGAGTAATTTTAATATTAACGGCACTGTTCTTCTAATAAACGTGTTTGTACCTGACCTCGCTGCAGAAACAGAAACAGGGAGTGGTTTTTTTTGTTTTGTGTTGCTTCCTGAAATGACGCTGAAGCTCTGAGAAAAGGGAGGGTCCTGTCTGGAACTGTCTCTGTCAAACATTACACACTCAGAGCTCAGTCTGTCGTTTGGAGAACAGAATAAACACGGATATTACTCACTACCAGACTAAAAAACACACTTTAGACGTAACTGAGCAGCTGTAGAACTCAACCAGTGGAAGATGTACTTAAAACATTGCATCTAATAAAGTCTAATGATGATTCTGCACAAGTTAATAGAACTAAATGTATGATTATCCTTCAGACCACACTCAGCTCCATTTAACCTTTTAACATTTAGTTGGATTTGAACAGGGTTTAGATGGATTTGAACAGGTTTTATATACATTTAAACAGGTTTAAGTTGCATTTGAAAATGTTTTATTTGGATTTGAACAGTTTTAGATGAATTTGAACAGGTTTTAGTTGGATTTGAACAGGTTTTAGTTGGATTTGAACAGGTTTTAGTTGGATTTGAACAGGTTTTAGTTGGATTTGAACAGGTTTTAGTTGGATTTGAACAGGTTTTAGTTGGATTTGAACAGTTTTAGATTAATTTGAACAGGTTTTAGTTGGATTTGAACAGTTTTAGATTAATTTGAGCAGGTTTTAGTTGGATTTGAACAGGTTTTAGTTGGATTTGAACAGGTTTTAGTTGGATTTGAACAGGTTTTATTTGCACAATGCCCAGATATTACTCTCTTTAAACTCTAGAAGTAACTGAGCAGCTGTGAAACTGTTTAATATTCAGTTATAAATTCAGTAGAAATAATTCGTCTGATACAGAACAGAACATATCTGAGTCATTTAAGAAAGTGTTTTTTCTTTTTGTAGATTTCTGTTTAGATCAGCTCCTGTTGTAAGCATCGTAAACTCTTTGTCAGTTTTCATAACAAACACAGTCAGTTACAAGGCACTAGATCATCAATCACCTTTATTTAAACTCTAAAGACATTTAAATACACACAGTTCTTTTAAATGTTGTAAAGGAAAGTAATTAAAGCCATATTTTCCATCTCACTTCCATTTCCCTCTTTATATTCTCCTAATACATGGGATATTTGTGTTTCTGCAGTAATTTAAATTTATCTTTGTCGGACTAACATCTGGATAATACAAAACTCACCTTTTTCTGTTTAACAAAGGCTGAATGCTGTTAAACGTGAGGTCAAACGGAGCCGTGACCTTTGTCCTGTGAAGCTGTGGTCGTAAACGTAGAGCGTGGCTTCTGCACAAACTTGCATTATATTTACTCTCAAAAGCAGTTTGCAAAACGTGTTCAAATATTTGCCCGGGCTGATGTTCTGTCGACTCAGCTCTGTTTCTGTTTCATCGCTGTTTACGTCCAGCTGGTGTTGGACCTTAAAGAACCTGCAGTAATGTGGAAACTGTCTGGATTTACTGTTTCTTTAGACTTTTAGTGTAGTGTGGTTGTTTTGTTCCTTTTAAAGACCTTCCCAAACTAGATTTAGCTTTATTACACTGCTATAATTTACTGTGTGTCATGTCACTTCAGATTCACTACAGTAGATTTGTTTAATTTGAGTTTATTATAGTCACATGCTGCTCACTGTGTTGATGCTAATGCTAATGCTAGCTCCAGAGCAGCTCCGATAAAGTCTGACGATAAAAACACTAATAATCACAGAGAAAGCATCGTATTCCCCTGAGATGCTTCGGTTTAGAGAAGAGGCAGAAACAGTAGTGTCTCTGCAGAACACAGTCTACTTTATTTATGTAAATGAGCCTCGAGGTCGGAGCTTTTAACGTCTTTTAACAAGGCTTTGTGCTGCACGGAAATTATATCAGACATGTTTTATAGACAGAGAAGAGTTAAACTATAAAGTATCCAACCTAAACTGATTAAGTTTTACTCTGAGGACTCTCTGCTGCTGCTGCTGTTTTGTGTTGGTAAAATACTTATAATAATAATAATAAAATATTTTAATAACACAAAAAAACCGATTAAAATTGTAAATCGTCCAGCTTTAGGTTAATACAATAGAATGTCTTGTGAAGTCTTAAATAACCTGGCGTTCTTCTTGTTTCCAGGCCGTGGGGGGGCTGTGGAGGCAGGACTACGCCACGTCCGTCCTCAGGGTCCCGTCCTGTTCCCTCCCGAGCATGGCCACCTTCGTCAGCGCCAACAAACCCAACTTCAAAGTGACGAGCACCCGAGACCCGGCGCCGCTCATCAGCTACCACACCGACGGCTGGACGCCCCCCTCGTCCTTCTCCCAGAACTCTCGGGTAACGTCCGGGCCCAGCCACGCTCACGAAATGAGAGCCAGCGTCATCATGAAAACCTCGGACGTTACCTCGTCCTGACCCGAGGAAAACTGCTGCAAACACATAGGAATCAAACGAACCGGAGGAAAAACACTTTCTTCTCGAGACGTTTTAATCTGAGAAATCATCAACTGATGTGAACAAAATGCACAGCTCATCGTCTAATTTGGTGAGACTTTGTGATCGGTCATGTGTCATGGTAGATTCTGTCATAGATATACTTGTTGTTGGGGTAAATCTATGCAGCCGCCATATTGGGAAGGTCACAATACATATATCACAAAAAACAATCGAGTTCAATGTAATTTATGAACTCAGATCAGCGATGTTGGTAAAGAGAAACAGAGCTGACATCTTCTTTTAGTAAATCTATGAGGTCACATTTAAATATAATCATCAGGCTCCTTTGCCCCAGCCCTGACTGTGACTGAGGTAAAAATAGAGAATATCAGGAAAAGATTAGAGATAACAATAGGGTCTGAAGGATATGAATGCTTCCTTTGACGAAGTAAGGGTCCGGTTGTATTTAAATATAGACAGATTTAAGTGAACGTGGGCAGAGGTATTAGCTTTAGCTCCAGTGTCAGTCCTTGACCTTCCCAACATGGCGGCTGCACACACACACACACACACACACACACACACACACACACAGAAACCACTGCTCAACGGTTGTTTCTCAGTCGCCAGGATTATTTTGTTTCTTTTTCTTTCAGAGTTAGGTTTGAAACCAATGAGAGACTCACTCCACATGAACGTCTAAAAGGAAAAACAAAAAATACTGAAATGTGTTCAAGGCCTGTTAAAAAACAAATCAAAAAACAAACTTTTAAAATTCAACTGAAACCTGTTTGAATACAACTCAAACATGTTCAAATCCATCTGAAACTTTAAGTCCAACTAGAACTTCTTCAAGTCAAACTAAATCTTGTTCAGATCTAACTAAAACCTTTTTGAACCCATCTAAAACCTGTTCAAATCCAACTAAAACCTGTTCAAATCCAACTAAAACCTGTTCAAATCCAACTAAAACCTGCTGAGGTTCTTGGAGGAGCTGTGGATCCTGGTGATTAAGAAATAGCCTTTGTCTCAAGATTTTTTTACTTGCTGCATTTTACACAACACTCAGTTTAAGAGAGTGGATCTCAGTTTGTCTGTTTTGACACATTGCTGTCTCAGACAACATCATATTTTATAGATTTTATAGATCTGTGGCATACACCATGAAGAGAATTGATATTATGACATACAGCATCTCTTTAACCCTGTAACTATTCAACACTGCCCTTTACCTGCTTCACACAAACTGACCTGGATCAAAACCACTGCACTTATCGTCCCAATCATTACGTACATTCAGTAAGAAGTGGTTTTGAAAGGCCTTCACGTGTTAATATTGTACATAGCTGATCATTTAAGAGTCTGCCACTGCTTCTGCACCTTATGAACCGCACTGCTGTGTTAAAAAAACAACAAAACTATGTGAATGAGGTTTGTATGAGGAGAAAAATGTGCCTTTGAAAAAGAGCGGCTGTTTCAAACTGTGCTAAAGTCTGCTGCTGGTTGACGCTGGTCATTTATTTAATAAGGTTTTAGTCGTAAACAGTAAAAATAATGGACCATGGGATCAGGAACCAAGGAAAAACAACACTCTGGTTCACTAGAGCTGAAATTCTAGCTGAAAACACTGACATAATGTGGTTCTGAGTGGAGCTAATGCAAACTAATGCTAATTTAAACAGCGTAGTGGGACTGGAGCTGGACCAGGCTTCTGTCCTGCTCCACATTTAAAAACAGAGACTAACAGAAGTGAGCAAATGACAAAAAAAGAGACCAAAAACTTGACTGAAAAAGAGACATTGTTTATGCTAATATGACGTTGGCTAGCTTGTTTATCCTAATAGTAGCTTAGCCGTGATTACAGAGTCTACAATCGTGAAACGACCGAGCTGTGAAAACACTTTTAAACTGTCTCTTTACACAAATATTGAAAAAGAGGAGCGGCCATTTTGTTGGAGAAAGCTAAGTGCCAAAAAGTTGCTTGTTTTTGCTTTAATAGGTCTCACTTTAGAAGTTAGACAGCTTAAGGAAGTCTTTTTAAACCTCCACTCAACTTAACTAGCCGTTAGCATCACTAGCTTCATATTTCTCCAGGTTTGGCTAACTTAACGACAATCACGCTTCACGTTCCAAGCCTTTTTCTACACATGGACATCACTTCTGTCTTCTTGTACTCCATTTCCTTGGCTTCGTGGCTCCAATGTAAGTTTATATTGATCACGGTCTATTGGTCCATTATTTTTTGTGTCTGTGTTAAACAAAGCAAACAGGAGTCACTTTTACGACTAAACTGTTGCTGTTTCGTCGTGTTTTTATCCAGAGTTGCTTCTTGAATCCCAAACTGAACTTTTTTGATCACGTCTCGTCGATGCTCCTGTTGAAGCCTAAATGTCGAGCGTTAGCAGCTAGCGACTGTAGCCTAGCCGTCTTAGCTGCCGTTAGCTTCACTGGGAACAGATCTGAAAGTCCCTGAAGGAAAACTGCTCAAACTCAAGAGACTTTTACACTGGATGCATGTTATATATAAAGCTTTAGGGGCTTCTTAACTTGGAGCAGTCCCGGGAGAGGTGTTACTTTACCAAAAATATCCTCTTTGTGCCTTTTCCAACAGCTTTCTGTCGACAAAAAATACTTAGCAAATGACGCACTGGTGATATTTAAAGGAGAAGTAAGTGATGTGTTTATAAAATAATCGATAAACAGCAGTGGAGTCTGTAACATGTTTGTGTTTCTTCAGAGAATTGATTTTCTGTTTTTTTCTGTCCTGTTTTATCAAATTGTCAAAGTTAAATCCTTAAGGGACAGATTTACCAAGACTTTGACCAACTTCATTTTTCCTTTTCCTAAGATTTTTAGATTTCATGCAGTGTAGACGATAAATACAATGTTAACACTGCCTGTTCAAATCCATCTAAAACCTGGTTAAATCCAATCAAAACCTGTTCAAATCCATCTAAAACCTGGTTAAATCCAATCAAAACCTGTTCAAATCCAATTCAAACTGTACAAATCTAAGGAAAACCTTTTCAAATCCAGCTAAAACCTGTTTAAATCCAGCTAAAACCTTTTCAAATCCAGCTAAAACCTGTTTAAATCCAGCTAAAACCTGGTTAAATCCAATCAAAACCTGTTCAAATCCAATTCAAACTGTACAAATCTAAGAAAAACCTTTTCAAATCTAGCTAAAACCTTTTCAAATCCAGCTAAAACCTGTTTAAATCCAGCTAAAACCTTTTCAAATCCAGCTAAAACCTGTTTAAATCCAGCTAAAACCTTTTCAAATCCAGCTAAAACCTGGTTAAATCCAATCAAAAACCTGATCAAATCCAATTCAAACTGTATAAATCTAACAAAAAACCTTTTCAAATCCAGCTAAAACCTGTTTAAATCCAGTTAAAACCTGTTTAAATCCATCTATGCTTGTGTTTAATGCAGTGTAGATGATAAATACAATATTTAAATTCATGAAGCGAGAGCCGAACGACGCTGACCACGTTTAAAACCACAAACAGCTGCTGAGAATAAACACTAGCTTTGTCTTTTATCATGTTTTCTGTTTGAATCTGACGTTTTTCAGATAAATTCCTCCTTTATTTTGTGATAAACATTCCCTTGCTTCTCCTTTAACCCACTGTACGTCAAAAAATAGTGACTTTGAATTGACTATTTCCCATCAATACATTTTAATATCAGTTATGTTTCCAGTCCGTTTCCTCCATTTTGTTCTCTACAGTACAAATGTCATGTCGTTTATCAGAATTTGAATAACAAACCTGTTTTCTTTCCTTTTGTCCAGTGTTTTTTTCTGTCTTAAAGCAGTGTCACCTCTTCTTTTTATTTAATTCATAAAAAATGTTTAAAAGTGACTCAAACTGAATCTGTTGTAAGTTTGTAATTTTGAAGAGATTCTAATAATGTAATAAATGTTTTAATGAGGTTTTGAGAAACTGAAGTGCACTTACCTTTGCTTCATTAAAAGGGATGTCTGTTGTTTTCTTGATAAAAGTTGGTGGAACCTGAGTCGTATTTGATTAAGTTTTAATTGAATTACTATATTTATTTTAGTTATATACAGATAAAAGAATGGAAATGTCATGCAGCCAGGTCAGATATTGGACTTAAGTTTAAAAACATTCACATTTGTCATTTTTTTAAGATAATGAATCCTACTGATCTAAAAAAAAAAAAAATCGCAGCATAATAAGGCTAAACAATGGCCTAGCCCGGTTTTAACATCCTGAATTTCACAACCAGTTACTAAAACCTGTTCAAATCCAACTAAAACCTGTTTAAATTCAACTAAAACTAGATCAAATCCATTTAAAACCTGTTTAAATTCAATTATTCTTCAAATTGTTCTGCATATTTCATTAAAAAAGGAATATATTGTATTTGGTGATGATGACCTGGTTTAGACCTGGTTTAGTCCTGGTTTAGACCTGGTTTAGTCCTGGTTTAGTCCTGGTTTAGACCTGGTCTCTGTGCTCGTCTCTATCTCTTCATTTGTTTGTCTTAAACTCAGGCCTGTTTCAGTTTCGCTTCCACTTCCTGTTTCTTCTCTTGACTTCCTGTTTGTCTCCAAGGACACACTCATCGTCGCCACGGCAACAGAAGACCACACACATCAGTCACATTTAACAGAGTTTACGAAGAGTAGGGTCTAGTCCTGGTTTAGTCCTGGTTTAGTCCTGGTTTAGACCTGGTTTAGTCCTGGTTTAGTCCTGGTTTAGACCTGGTTTAGTCCTGGTTTAGACCTGGCTTAGTCCTGGTTTAGACCTGGCTTAGTCCTGGTTTAGTCCTGGTTTAGACCTGGTTTAGTCCTGGTTTAGTCCTGGTTTAGACCTGGTTTAGTCCTGGTTTAGACCTGGTTTAGTCCTGGTTTAGACCTGGTTTAGACCTGGTTTAGACCTGGTTTAGAGCTTGAACACTGAATGAAGGAGTAGTAAGTATTTTTTGACAAACACCAAATGTTTTAAACTTTGTTACTGAGTATTTCCTATTATTTCTAATCCATTATTTCTTCTTCCTTTATTTTCTTCGTAACTTTTTACCTTAAAATCTAGCCTCAAAGTGAGTTCAAGGTGCCTCCAGGAAATGTAAGTGTTGAAAAGAACTGAACCAGGACTGAACCAGGACTAAACCAGGACTAAACCAGGACTAAACCAGGACTAAACAAGGACTAAACCAGGACTAAACCAGGACTAAACCAGGTCTAAACCAGGTCTAATCCAGGTCTAAACTAGGACTAAAACAGGTCAAAACCAGGACTAAACCAGGTCTAAACCAGGTCTAAACCAAGACTAAACCAGGTCTAAACCAGGCCAGATCTGACCCAGGTCTAAACCAGGTCTAAACTAGGACTAAACCAGGACTAAACCAGGTCTAAACCAGGTCTAATCCAGGTCTAAACTAGGACTAAAACAGGTCAAAACCAGGACTAAACCAGGACTAAACCAGGTCTAAACCAGGTCTAAACTGACCCAGGTCTAAACCAGGTCTAAACCAGGTCTAATCCAGGTCTAAACTAGGACTAAAACAGGTCAAAACCAGGACTAAACCAGGACTAAACCAGGTCTAAACCAGGTCTAATCCAGGTCTAAACTAGGACTAAAACAGGTCAAAACCAGGACTAAACCAGGACTAAACCAGGACTAAACCAGGTCTAAACCAGGCCAGATCTGACCCAGGTCTAAACCAGGTCTAAACCAGGACTAAACCAGGTCTAAACCAGGCCAGATCTGACCCAGGTCTAAACCAGGACTAAACCAGGTCTAAACCAGGCCAGATCTGACCCAGGTCTAAACCAGGTCTAAACCAGGACTAAACCAGGTCTAAACCAGGCCAGATCTGACCCAGGTCTAAACAGAGAATAAAGGCCACAGTTACAGATGGAGGCCACTAGAGGGCAGTGTTGTCAAAGGAAAAGCTCAGCAGAGGACTCCAGCTCAGACAGAGCAGCTCTGTGTAACATTCTGTTAAAGTGTTGGGACATTTATGAACTGATGGTGTTTTATTTATTTGTTTTAGGAAAATCATCATCAGACCTATTTCCTTTTGGGTTGTAGACTGTAGTGATCCTGTAATTATCTCTGTCTCATTAAACACTGAAGCATCACCAACATTTATCCATGTTTACTTTACACCTGTTTCTCTATTTTTATCTTTTTTGAGCTGTTTCTCTGTAAAATAAGACGTATTTTCAACAGAATAACCCATTTCCTTGGTTTATTTCCTTGTTCCTTCGTTGTTGACATCAGTGTCGACCAATGGGAGCGCTCCTTTTTACCTGAAGTGAGCTGTGATTGGACAAAATCCTGCTGTGGACTGATCATTCTCATCTATTAAAATCCTTCATTATAAAGACTAGATCACGTCTTAAGGTCTCATTTTTTCAGATGATTCCTGTTACAATAAACTTTAGGAGATTACACTGAAAAACTAAATGAAACTGTAAAAAAAATCAGTTCATGGACTTTTAAAGCCCCAGAGCCTGTTTGGAACATTTACATTTGCCCCATTAAAACTATTTTAAAGCAGGTCTGAGTAAATATCACTAAACGACGAGGCGCCTCCGAAAATGTCACATGAAATATTCAAGCTTCTGATTAAAAACTATATCCTGCTCGTTTCTGAAGTGGTCTTTTCATGCTCTGCCCTTTGCTCTGTTATTGTCTGGTTACTTTAACGGCCGTGCGTTGTTCAGCGTCGACTAAAGGACTAAACCAGGACTAAACCAGGACTAAACCAGGTCTAAACCAGGTCTAAACCAGGACTAAACCAGGTCTAAACCAGGTCTAAACCAGGTCTAAACCAGGACTAAACCAGGACTAAACCAGGACTAAACCAGGACTAAACCAGGACTAAATCAGGACTAAACCAGGACTAAACCAGGTCTAAACCAGGTCTAAACCAGGTCTAAACCAGGACTAAACCAGGACTAAACCAGGTCTAAACCAGGACTAAACCAGGACTAAATCAGGACTAAACCAGGACTAAACCAGAACTAAATCAGATTAAATAGACTTGAACAAGTTTTAGATGGATTAGAACAGGTTTTACTTGGATTTGAACAGGTTTTAAATGTATTTGAATAGGTTTTACATGGATTTGTGCCGGTTTTAGGTGGATTTTAGTTAGACTTGAACAGGTTTTAGTTGGATTTGAAAACGTTTTAGTTAGACTTGAATAGGTTTTAAATGGATTTGAACAGGTTTTAGATGGATTTGAACAGGTTTTAATTGGATTTGAACAGGTTTTAGATGGATTTGAACAGGTTTTAATTGGACTTGAACAGGTTTTAGATGGATTTGAACAGGTTTTATTTAGACTTGAAC
>CM072157.1:23531747-23554247 GCA_036850595.1 Rhyacichthys aspro | reverse complement strand
CACTCTGTAACAAAACACATACAAATGTTGTGTATAATGAACTGTATTCCTTTTATTCTCTAACTACTACAACCATAAAATAAATATTTAGACAGATTAAAAACAATGATATAGATTATATAAGATTATAATCCCAATGTATTTTAAATGTTATTTTTCCAACAGTTTCATTAACAATATCTTTTCTCTTTGTTTTCTTCATTTGTTAAAGAGATGTTATATTATTATATTTTTAAAAAGCTTGTTTATTTTTACTGAGGTGTTTTTAGATTCTGGGATACTGTATTTTGATATTTATTTTTATTTTTTGTTATTTCTGTGATGGTTTATCTTTCATTTGGTCAGGTTTGTGATAAAAAGAATAAATTAATTAATTTTGATTCTGAAGCATTTACAAAAGAGAAAGTGTCTTGTTTTAAGTCTTAGTTTTGTTCAGTTTTGTTGCATCAAGGCTTTTTCTGTGGATTTTTCTACATATTTGTCTCTAGTTTTTCTAATTTATACACAAAATAAATACATAAAACATGCATTTTTGACCCAGACCTGCCCAGATCTGATGAACATATTATTTTAAACGTCATTTTCTTTCTTTTATAAACCATTTCAAACCAGTTTTTCCTTTCCTTTCCTCTGATTTAAAGCTCACAGCTGTTACCTTCAAATAAAACACTCGTCTCTTTGTCACTTTTATGTTTCTTGAGCCAAAGCCTGAGGGAGTCCTTTGTCTTTTTTTGATTCAGAGACAGCTTCTTCTTACTTTTATTTTTGACGGAAACATCTTCGAGAAGAGTGATGTTTTGCAGAGATTTGTAAAAAGACGGGTTAATTGTGCGCGAAGGTGAGACCAGCCCCGAGCTTTGAGTTTTCGACTGAAACCGGCGTCTGTTTTTCTTTTGGGACGAATCTTAAAGAGGTTTTCACTCTTCATCTGAGCTTTACTCGTCTCCATCGAATGAATTTCTTTATTTATTAGCTCCACATCATAAATTACAACAAATGAAATAGAAAAACTAAAAAAACTTCTTTCAATTACATCAAACAATTACATCAAACAAATAAAATACAATTAGCAAAACTCACATAAAGTCAGTCAAATGGTGGAATTCTTTTATTGTTTTAGCTCATTTTTAGTGACAATTAAGTTTGTGTTTGAGGCAAATTGAATATTGAAGCCTGTTAAATAAAGTGGATGTCACAAAACCCATTTTTCAGTTTTTTTTAAAATATGAGTACCTGTCCGATACCAAGTACAGATCTGAATACTGGATATTAGTGAAGCAGACACAGATTTCAGAGACATTAATTAATAGATTTTGGATTTATTTTGCATTTTTTTCATGTTTTTTTAAGCTTCTAACCCAAATTTTACATAAAAACGTATAAAAAAATTAAATTAAAAATGAATAAATAAATAATAATAAAACTAAAATCTCAGGATTACTTAATTACTGATATTAATACTAAAAAAACCCTCAAAATGTAAAAATTCCTGGTTCTATATTCTCTTTTCCTCCTCAGTTTTGGAGCTGTGAGTTTTCTGTTCCATATTCTTCCTCTTTTTCTGCTGCTGCACTGTTTTGAATATTTCTCGACGCGGAGCCGACACTTGGACCAATATTTCTGTCAAAAAGTTTTCAGAAAAGTTGAAAACCAGTGAAGGCGACACGGGAATAAAATCCACAGAGTCTCTACCTCCAGCTGCTCCGTTCATCAAAGAGTTTTATCTTTATTTTTGGTGATTTATTTATGGAACGCTGTGTTATATTGATCAATCCTTCTGTGTTTGATGAAGATGATTATTGTTGTTGAGATGAAATAATAAAGAGGCCTGAGACCGAGTCCAGACCAAGACAAGCACTGAACCAGAACTAAACCAGGAACTTAAAAAGAAGCAGTGTTCATCAGGTTCAGTAGTTTTTAAAGCAGACTCTGAGACTTTCCCTGACGCTGCGTTCACTGTCGTCCTGTCTCCTGTAGATTCTTTTTCTGTGGTGAATGTGTCTCTGCAGAGGCTCATTTTACAGTTGAACTGGAGAAATACACTAATCAGACTGGAGCAGGACCTATAGAGACATGTTATTATTAATATAGAATTAATACAAACAGATGAAACTTTAAATGCACTGTTTAATCAGTCTAGGGACCTCTCCTGCTTCTCTTTTATTAAAAAAATAAAACCAGACCAGTTTTTCCTCCAAAATACTGATCCATTTGACCAAACTGAAGTTTAGAGTTTAGCGTTAGCTTAGCTGTGACTTCAGCGTCAGGACGACAATTATCTCCTCCTCGTTAAACATTACGTGATTGAATTGACAGTATTTATCTGTGTTTTACGTTGTCTCCCTTTTCTCTGTTGATGCTTTTCTTTTTTCAGCTGTTTCTCTGTTAAAAGACATATTCAGCTGAAAATACACTTTATCTGCAGCTATTAAACTTCCTGGAACGTCATGTGACAAGCCGTTTCTACAGTGGACTATTTTTAGGAACATTATTTGATCTAAATCGTCTGTGGTTCTGTTCTCAGTCTGAATAACTCTTAGTTAATGGAGGTCTTTCTGGTGGATCCGAGCTGAAGCAGAAGGTCAAACGCGACGGGAGTTTATCGACAGCTCCGAAGGAAAAGCCCCTCTTTGTTTCTCAGATTGGGTTTGACCTCCGTCGCAGAAAGTCTCGGGATTATCCGGCGCCGCCGCTTCAGGAAATGAGGGTTTTTTTTGAGACGAGGTAGTTTTCAAACGAGACGAGACGCTCTTCGTGTCATTTTCGTCTCTTTGTCGAGTCTGACTCCTGCCTTTCAACAAAGCGGAGTTAAAAAGACCCTTTTGTTTCCAGATCTGAGGCTCAGAGAGATGAGAGCTGGGGTCAAGGGTCGGACGAGGCTCTGAAGAAACTGGCTCAATGTGTGATCGACACGAACTGATCATCTGGAGAAGACTAGACTCAGGTTATTGTCATCTGTGACATTTAAACACACACTTGTCTATTTTAGTGTCTCCTCATCAGAGAAGGACACCTGAGTATTTATATATGTCCCTTTGTAATGTTTATAATGAATGGATTTAAAGAGCAATTCAAGTCTGTGAAGAGGTAAAAGGAGAAGGTGGAGGGAATAAAGTCATAAAAATATATATTTACACAAAAAGTAACAGAAAAACAGTGCAGTTAAATCTTAAAATAAGCGTTTAATAACTTATACAAGAGTCAGAATGTAAATGATGAATTAAATAAAGTAAAAATATATTGGTTCAACCCATATTTATAATAAACGCTGCTGAAGAACACTGTATTCTTCACAAAGTCTGGAGTTTATTTGGTTTATTTGTGTATTATATTACATCTCCCCATGGAATTATTGGCGTTTTTGATTGTGTTACTGTGAAGTTTGATCCAGAAAGTGTCCATTTAAAGGCAGTAAACATCAAACCCTTGTGAACGTTCAGTCGTAGAAGCTTCTCGACTCAAGGCCAACGTCACCGCGTCGTCGCCTCGTCCTCGTTTCTCTGAAAAGCTTCCCCGGGCCACGTCTGGATTGTTATTGAATTGAACCGTTGCGTAAAACTCGTGGGAAAACCCTGACCCTGCAACAAAAGCCCCGAGAACAAGTGTCCAGAGGGTCATTCAGAAACAACTCTTATTGTCCCTGGTTCAGCCTTGAATGTGTGTTCTATAAGGATTCAATTATACAGAAGACAAACAGAGAGAGTCTTATGTAACTTTAAATTTCTGTTTATCTTGACCTATACCACCTTCATAAATGGAAGGAAGGGTGTTTTTCTTACAGTAAAGTAACTGTTCAAGCCTTTACTATTAAATTGTGATGGGAATGATCAGTGGAAAAACCTGTAGGCGTCATCTCCACTCAAAGAAAGTCTTGTTTTTAACGCAGCGTAGACGATAAATACAGTGTTTAAAGCAGAAATGACTCACGTCTGGTTTAATAAATCTGGATCTGAGTCATTGATAAATTAGAGAAGAGCAGCTTCGAGGAGTCACTCAGAGCCTCTTTATTTCTGAGCAAAGACTAGAACTAGGTATTATTAAATAGAACTAAATAGGAGTAAGTCTCTGTGATAATCACGATTGGAGATAAAATAAATCAAATCCACTGTTATCCTCCAAACATCCACCTGTATCTTAAACCTGATCCCTTCTAAACTCACTTCTTTGGAAACAGGTTAAATCCAGGTTCTTTTTTATATCATTCCATATTTCTTCCCCTCTCTTCTTTAATTTAAAACCCAACTATCCTGCCCCGTTGTCTTCTCGAGGACGGAGCGTGTGATTCCGACTCTTATCTCTCAGCTCCAGTCGACTGCAGCTCTCCAACAGACTCCATTGTGCTGCTGTCGTCGCTGCAGCGTTAATAGAACAACCCTTTCCCATCTTTTCCGTCCGAAATCACAAAAGAAACCAGACCTTTCCCTTTTACCTGTACCTCGCTTCCTTCTGCGTTGTCTCTGTTTTGGCTCGAGCTCAGTCCGTCGCTCTTTAATCACGTTACGAGCTAATTTCGTATCTCCCGAGCGCCGCCGTGATGTAATAACGTTTAAAGAAGGGCTCTCCGTCTCCGGCGAGCGGAGGATAAAGCCTAAAGCCATTGTGTCTCGTGTAAAGAGTTGACTCTGAATTACATTTTCGAGGCGAGATAAGCCACTGGAGCTAATCCCGTCGAATCTGACCCGAGATGAATGAGTATCACATGGATTTATGAGAACAACCTCCAGTTCCAGGAAATACTCACATGCTTTTATTGCTTTCCTTTGAATAAGAAGAAACTTTTGACTCAGAGTTTCCACAGTTCAACTCGGACTGAGGTCGAACCAGAGATCTGACTCTTGATAAAATGGTGGATAAAGCTGGAAAAGATATAAATGTGTAGGGTTTATGTCAATCCTACAGCATTTCTAAAGGCTGAAGAGGTTTGAGATGGATTTAAACTGGTTTTATATGGACTTGAACAGGTTTTAGTTGGATTTGAACAGGTTTTAGATGGATTTGAACAGGTTTTAGCTGGATTTGAACAGGTTTTAGCTGGATTTGAACAGGTTTTAGTTGTATTTGAACAGGTTTTAGATGGATTTAAACAGGCTTTAGTTGGATTTAAACAGGTTTAAGATGGACTTGAACAGGTTTTAGCTGGATTTGAACAGGTTTTAGTTGGATTTGAACAGGTTTTAGTTGGATTTGAACAGGTTTTAGATGGATTTGAACAGGTTTTAGATGGATCTAAACAGGTTTTAGATGGATTTGAACAGGTTTTAGATGGATTTGAACAGGTTTTAGATGGATTTGAACAGGTTTTAGATGGATTTGAACAGGTTTTAGATGGATTTGAACAGGTTTTAGTTGGATTTAAACAGGTTTAAGATGGATTTGAACAGGTTTTTGGTGGATTTGAACAGGTTTTAGATGGATTTGAACAGGTTTTAGATGGATTTGAACAGGTTTTCGGTGGATTTGAACAGGTTTTTGGTGGATCTAAACAGGTTTTAGATGGATTTGAACAGGTTTTAGATGGATTTAAACAGGTTTTAGTTGGATTTGAACAGGTTTTAGATGAATTTGAACAGGTTTTAGATGAATTTGAACAGGTTTTAGCTGGATTTAAATAGGTTTAAGATGGATTTGAACAGGTTTTCGGTGGATTTAGTGGATTTATTTGGAATATTACATAAACATAGCATCTTTAGCCATAATTCTTCACAATAAAGGTTTGATAAAGTTTTCTTGTGTAAATGTGGTTTAAACCAAATTAAAAAACAGAATAAAGCGAGTTACAGGAAAACCTTCTCCTCCGTGTTTTCTGTCTTTGTGCTTGTTCTGTCACGACACGTCTTTTCAAAAACAGAACAAAGACTCATCCTTGAATCGAGGAGCGTCTACACAAAACCAAAACACGGCTACTTTCACGTTTTGTTCTGAGTCGCTGAAGGAATCTCTGAATAAAACCCGCAGCAAATCTTTTGACTCTTTCCATTTATTTTTACATTCGTCTTTTCAAACAGAAGGTCAGCGTGAACAATTACCAGCGGCTCCTGTCGACTTCTCTGATGCTGTTGCCACGGAAACGCTTCGCCCTCGGAAATTCCCACGTTCGACGTTATTTCAGGCGACTTCAAAACGTCTTTAAAACTGGAGACTTTTAACTCTCCTGGTTCTTGGATGTTTTTTTGTTTTGTGTTTCTTGAATTTGTATTTTTCCATAAGTTTGGCTG
Organism: Rhyacichthys aspro; assembly: GCA_036850595.1. NCBI lineage: Eukaryota > Metazoa > Chordata > Actinopteri > Gobiiformes > Rhyacichthyidae > Rhyacichthys > Rhyacichthys aspro. Next base: position 23,548,032 of record CM072157.1, on the reverse strand, counting down.
TGTTCAAGCAAATGCCATATTTTTTAGGGTGAATTTTAATTTTTCACTATTATTTTTTCCAAATCTTTCTTATGCCTTTTAAACTAAAAAGTGCCGCTTGTGTTTTAGAATTTTTTGGTGCCATTGACTTTCATTCAAAATGCATCTTTTCAATACTCTCTTCTATGTTTTTAAGTTCTTTTTTTTAAGTTCTTTAAGTTGTTGAAATCACTTAATGTTTCTTTGGCAAACATTAGAAAACATTTTATTTGTGTCCGAGAGACCAGGGGCAATTTATTTACAAGAGATAGATTCTGAAAATTGCTCAGAATCAATTTTCAATCAATAAACTTTAGGAGATTACACTGAAAAACTAAATGAAACATGTAATAATCAGACTTTAAACACCTCTTTTCTCGTTTGGTTTGAGAGGTCCTGGAGCAGACGTTCAGGTGAAAGTTGTATTCGTCTGATTAAACGGAGCTGAGGTCGTGTGAGAAAACGTCTCCAATTACAACCAGGAAATATATTCATTAATTAAAGAGGAATAAAATCAATTGTTAGAGCTCGTGGAGGAAAAGGCTGTGAGTGCATTTATGTTGAAGTCTGGGAACGAAGATAAAACATCGATCCAGAAACACGCTTCTCTTTTATCTACTTTTCTCACTTTGATTTTTCTGTGTTTGTTGAGCTCTGTGTTTTCTGGTTTCATAATCACGGTCTTTGTTCGCTTGTTATTTTAGGTTTGATGTTTCATTTGGACTTGGAAATGTTCTGAATTGAATTAGAATAGTTTGAAGCAGCAGTGTGTCAGTGTTTCTCCAGTGACTCTTATTTAAAGTCCCTCCATTGTTTTTCTCAGGAACCAAGCTCAGAGACGTGAGGGGCTCGGATTAAATCAAGTTTTATTTGAATTTCAACAAGTTTAAGTTGGACTTGAACAGGTTTTAGCAAAATTTCAAAAGGTGTGAGTAGATTTTAAACAGGTTTTAGTTGAATTTGAGCAGGTTTTAGGAGGATTTGAGCAAGTATTAGTTCAATTTGAGCAGGTTTTAGGAGGATTTGAATAGGTTTTTGATGGATTTGAACAAGTTTTAGTTCAATTTTGCTAAAGCTTGACACATTTTATGGATATCAACAGGTTTTAAACAGACATGAAGAGGTTATAGATAGATTTACATAGAAAAGTCTCAGTTTTATTTGAACAGGTTTTTAGTTTAATACAATTTAATGCAATTGAACTTTATTAAAAGACCTTAAGACGTGATCTAGTCTTTATAATTAAGGATTTTAATAGATTTTGTCCAATCACAGCTCACTTCAGGTAAAAAGGAGCGCTCCCATTGGTCGACACTGATGTCAACAACGAAGGAACAAGGAAATAAACCAAGGAAATGGGTTATTCTGTTGGAAATATGTCTTATTTTACAGAGAAACAGCTCAAAAAAGATAAAAATAGAGAAACAGGAGCAAATGAAACATGGATAAATGTTGGTAATGCTTGATATTAACCTGAATAAGTCATGTTCTTGTTATTGACGGTGGTAGATTTGTGCGGTGGCCTTTAACCGGTCGTGGCCTGTGTTTAATCACTGTCTCTGTTCTGTTTTTATTCCCGTCGAGAGCTGCCAAAGTCCTTCCTGCTCCGAGTTATCGATCTCTGTTCAAACCTCGCTCACATCCACAGCCTTTTATTATGTTTTATGAGACTAAAGACTGAACTTACTCCTGTCGTGTCGGGACATTTTAGAAGAAGAGATTTATATTTTGGAGTTGGGCTGAGGATGAGGCTCAGAGAGGTCCGTATCTGTTTGTTCAGTCTCGCAGCGGCTCGTGTTCGACGCTGAAATGGACAAAGCTGACGTTCAAACACTGCATTTGTCGTTTACACAAAGACTTTAAGCTGCTGTTTGTGGTTTACAAAAGAAAACACTGCTCTGAGGTCAATAAAAACTCAACAAATAGATGTTAGAGACAAGAGCAGATGGGAATAGGACAGTTTAGTTCTGGATCTGCATCTTATAGTTGATTTAAACACAAAAAGTTTATTGTAAAAGGAATAATTTATGTAAAAACAGTCTTTCTGATGCATCTACTGTTTATTCTAAGGGATTGTAATAGATGAGAACCTCTATTCAGGAACAGAAAACCTTGGACAATCACATGCTCCAAAAAGGAGCGCTCCCATTGGTCGACACTTGTCACATGACGTTCCAGGAAGTTTAACAGCTGCAGATAAAGTGTATTTTCAGCTGAATATGTCTTTTAACAGAGAAACAGCTGAAAAAAGAAAAGCATCAACAGAGAAAAGGGAGGCAACGTAAAACACAGATAAATACTGTCAATTCAATCACGTAATGTTTAACGAGGAGGAGATAATTGTCGTCCTGACGCTGAAGTCACAGCTAAGCTAACGCTAAACTCTAAACTTCAGTTTGGTCAAATGGATTAGTATTTTGGAGGAAAAACTGGTCTGGTTTTTGTGATTAGATGTTTCTGCCTCTTTTATCAGACACTAGCCTCATGAGATTCATTTGATCCGTTTAGATTTGATTATTGTCCATTGTTCTCTTTTCCATTTCATTTTAAGGAGTGTTTCTCTGTTTTTCAGGTTTTAGATGGATTTGAACAGGTTTATTTGGATTTGAACAGGTTTTAGTTGGATTTGAACAGGTTTTAGTTGGATTTGAACAGGTCCTAGTCAGATTTGAACAGGTTCTAGTCAGATTTGAACTGGTTTTAGTCAGATTTGAACAGCTCTTTTTCCTGGATGGTGCCTTTAAGGTCTCATTCTTTCATGTTTTTTCAAATACTAAAGAATAAACGTCCCTGAACTGACTGAAAACTTTCTTTATTTTGAGGCAGTGTAAAGGTTCAGGTCCAGACTTCAGACACAGCCTCCATTAATCCGGAGCGTGTTGTGTTAAATGGTGCCATCAATCTTCAGGACTGTTCGGGGACGACGCTGGGACACCGTCCTCCGATCGCTCGTCCATCTGTCCACGTCCCGTAAACACAGCCTCGGTTTCCAAAAGAGCGCTTTAATTGGTCTGGACCGGAGCCGGAGCTGGTTCTGAAGATCCTCGGAGGGAAACCTGCTCCGGACAGACTCGTTTTGGACCGTCCTCGTCTCTATTTCACGCCCGACCGTCCGCGAAGCTCCGGGTCTCGCTGGGTTTTGTCGAACGGAAGCGACAGGTGCAAAGGCTGATGGGCCGTGAACTGAGTCTATAACCTTCAGACTCACCTGTGATTAGTGTCGTTAACGTAACGGGGGTCGGCGTTCAGTTTTACCAGAGAGTCTAGGACTGAACTGGAGGAGATTCTTCTGTTAACATCCTCACAAGGTCTTTGTATTTTTAAATTTATCACAAACTGCTCTAGATCACAGAGAACAGGCCTTTAATCTCTGTCTGGAACTGGCACTGGATTTGAACAGGTTTTAGTTGGATTTAAACAGGTTGTAGTTGAATTTGAACAGGTTTTAGTTGGATTTGAACAGGTTTTAGTTGGATTTGAACAGGTTTTAGATGGATTTAAACAGGTTTTAGTTGGATTTGAACAGGTTTAAGTTGGATTTGAACAGGTTTTAGTTGGATTTGAACAGGTTTTAGTTGGATTTGAACAGGTTTTAGTTGGATTTGAACAGGTTTTAGTTGGATTTGAACAGGTTTTAGATGGATTTGAACAGGTTTTAGTTGGATTTGAACAGGTTTAAGTTGGATTTGAACAGGTTTTAGTTGGATTTGAACAGGTTTTAGTTGGATTTGAACAGGTTTTAGTTGGATTTGAACAGGTTTTAGTTGGATTTGACCAGGTTTTAGTTGGATTTGAACAGGTTTTAGTTGGATTTGAACAGGTTTTAGTTGGATTTGAACAGGTTTTAGTTGGATTTGAACAGGTTTTAGTTGGATTTGAACAGGTTTTAGTTGGATTTGAACAGGTTTTAGTTGGATTTGAACAGGTTTTAGTTGGATTTGAACAGGTTTTAGTTGGATTTGAACAGGTTTTAGTGACGACAAATGAACCTGTGCTAAATGAATCAGGAAGGATTAGGGTCTAAACAAGATCTAACCAAGGCCTAAAATCCTGCTCAATTACAACTAAAACCTGTTTAAATCCAACTAAAACCTGTTTAAATCCAACTAAAACCAGTTTAAATCCAACTAAAACCTGTTCAAATCCAACTAAAACCTGTTCAAATCCAACTAAAACCAGTTTCCGTAAACAGAGGAAAATAATGTTAAAGATAACTTTTGTAAAACTCAAACAAAGATGAAAAGTCTCATTTAAAACAACATCTTCGGCTCCTGAAATGATTCTTGTTATTCTTTACTATCCATCACTTTGAGAAATGGCATCTTACTCTTACTCTATATCTATATCTAATCTATATCTATATCTATATCTAATCTATATCTATATCTATATCTATATCTATATCTATATCTATATCTAATCTATATCTATATCTATATCTATATCTATATCTATATCTAATCTATATCTATATCTATATCTAATCTATACCTATATCTATATCTAATCTATATCTATATCTAATCTATATCTATATCTATATCTAATCTATACCTATATCTATATCTATATCTATACCTATATCTATATCTAATCTATATCTAATCTATATCTAATCTATATCTATATCTATATCTATATCTAATCTATATCTATATCTATATCTATATCTATATCTAATCTATATCTATATCTATATCTATATCTATATCTATATCTAATCTATACCTATATCTATATCTATATCTATATCTATATCTATATCTAATCTATATCTATATCTATATCTATGTGTACGAGGATAACATAAAAATGCACAATAACAACAAGATGAAAGTAGATTAAAAGGCCATCGATGGGTTGGAGACAGAAAAGCATGATGTTATTTTACAAAGGATCTTGTCCAGATCGGTCTCAAAGCTTGTCCTTAAACGCCTCTGACGTGATTTAAACTGCTGTAGCTCTGTTTGTGTGGATCGCTGCACTTCTGTGGCCTTCTGGGAAATATTGGACCGAACGGAGCCTCGGACGAAACGCCGCGTCGACAAACTTTGATTTAAGTTCGAAGCCGGTCTTTATCTGTTTCCAGCTCATCTGGACTCGAACAAACGAAGAACTCTCTGTGTTTTCTCTTTCTCTTTTGGATTTGTGACGGAATGAGGAATACTGAGAGTGTTGGGTTTTTAATGAATAAACCAATAAAAGTCACTCAGGACTAGAGTCTGAGACGAGGATCACAGACAGAAGAGTGGAATTAAAGGCTTTAGACGAGTCACAATTAGAGTCTGGGGAAGATTGTTTAAGAATATGATTCTTGAGGATGGTCTTTAGACTCATTTGTAAAGGTTTTGTTTTTGTTGTTTGTTTTAGTCTCAGACGCTTTGGGATTGAATTAAATCATTTTATATTAAATTAAACCTTGTTTTAACTCTTTCAACAAACACTGAGCTCCATGAGTCTGGACCTGGTCTAAGACTGGACTTGGACTGTTTGGACTAACTCTCTCTTGTATCTATTACATTGTACTGTAGACTGGCTCTGGTCTTAATTCGGTCTTGACTCGGTCTTGCTCTGACATGGTCTTGATACCACTTTCTACACAAGCAAATGTTTTCAAACTTTATTTAGAAATGCTGATAATGGACAAGAAGTAGAGTGACCAAAAGGAAATATCATTTATTATTATCATTGTTTATTTCATATTTAATAAACTATTAAAGTGAAGCTGTCAGCTCCTCCTCTCACAGCGCTAGGATCTGGGACAGCTCCTGGTTTAGATCCAGCAGCGTTAGGATCAGGACCCGGGACAGCTCCTGGTTTAGATCCAGCAGCGTTAGGATCAGGACCTGGGACAGCTCCTGGTTTAGATCCAGCAGCGTTAGGATCAGGACCTGGGACAGCTCCTGGTTTAGATCCAGCAGCGTTAGGATCAGGACCTAGGACAGCTCCTGGTTTAGATCCAGCGGCGTTAGGATCAGGACCTGGGACAGCTCCTGGTTTAGATCCAGCAGCGTTAGGATCAGGACCTGGGACAGCTCCTGGTTTAGATCCAGCGGCGTTAGGATCAGGACCTGGGACAGCTCCACAACACGTTCACTTGGTTTTTACAGAGTTTTAAATGGTTTTTTCACCGAACTGGACCAAACCAACTTCATTACACAGTAACACAACGCTCCTTCAGCTGCGTATGTCTCTATATTTGGCTCAAACCTGTTTATTTCTATCTAAACAACTGTCTACAGACTCAGGCAGCGACAGGAGAGTGGCTCAGATTGTGGAAATGTAATATCCGCAGCAGGATCAGAGAGTGTCAGCTGCTCATTCGTCTGAGAACGGAACAGACAGCTTCCTCTCCTCCTTCTGCTAATTATAGATGGATATAATGAACTCCCACAGACAGTGAACGCCTCAGATCAGAGCCTGACTCTGAACACACTCTTATCCCATCTGTGTGGACTTTTAATCACAGAGGTTTGATTTGGACGTCTCCAAAAACTGAAATTATAACGTAATCCGTTCGATTGGTTTGCTTTTTATTTTCTTAAATCTGAACTAAGCTGACGGTAATTAGATCGAGGAAGTTGGTGTAGGTTTTTTATTTTTATTTAGTCCTAGTGATCCACAGAATTTACACATTTACTTGATATTTGTTGTAAAAATGTAATCTGCAGCATAAATGTGATCAGAACTAAATTACTCTTGGTTTTTGAATAAAAATGTATAAATGAAAGATCTTTTCTGGCAGAATAAGAACAGGAATCTGAGTTTGTGATGAGTTCAGAGCTCGATTAAAAAGAGGATGAAATAGTTTTTTATGTTGAATGTTTTTAAGTTAAAGCCACATTTGTGACTAAAGCCTGAAAGAAAAGTTTAAAAGCTGAAGTGTACAATGTTAAAATAATGTTGTATAAATTTCATGATGAACTGCTGAGTAATATCCTCATGTGTGATTATTTTGTATTTTGTTGTGGAGTTATAGAGTTTTTCGAGGCAGATAAAGATCAAATGGACCTAAATGTTTAATAAATGAATGAAAAGTGAGACAGTGCACAGGGATTTTTGATTTTTCATCATCAAAGCTGCTCTGGAGGGATTTTAGCTGAAGATGAAGATGTCTGGAAGCCTCTGTCTGTATTTAATTCTCAAATAAAGCCTAGAATACTAAGAATACTTACAGATGTAGTTGTGAGTGAAACCAGAGAGGAGACCTTAGCTTTTGTCCCACACTGGGCCATGAAAGAAAACAGGAAGAGTCCGACCGAAGCTGTTCCTCTTTAAGAAAACTGTTGCTGCTGGAAACAAAAGCCTGGATCTAAGCAGAAACTAGTGATCACAGTTTGATCCAAAAGATATTGATTCTCACTTTGGCCCAAAAACTGAAGACGGCAGAGAAAAACACAGAGGTTTGTGCTTTTTTGGTGGATTTTTCACAGAAATCCAATGGAAGCAGCGTTAGAGACAGACTCAGAGCAGTTCAAGGCTCTTCGTGTAATATTTAAGGATCATTAAAAGAACTGGAGGCGTCAGGGGCTTCCACCTGATGTGACCTTCTGAAGAAACATCCATCATCAGAACTTTACCAGCATCTGCTTTCTGTCTAATTACAGAAGCACCGCCAACATTTTATTAAAGATAAGTTTATGTAAATGTAATGTTTAGTTTTCTGACGTGAACTTCTGTATTAAAATAATGTTAGTAACTAGCTTAAGCCCTTGTCTCAGACTCCTCTCTCCTCTTTTTAAAAAAATAAAACCACAAAATACTAATCCATTTGACCAAACTGAAGTTTAGAGTTTAGCGTTAGCTTAGCTGTGACTTCAGCGTCAGGACGACAATGATCTCCTCCTCGTTAAACATTACGTGATTGAATTGACAGTATTTATCTGTGTTTTACGTTGTCTCCCTTTTCTCTGTTGATGCTTTTCTTTTTTCAGCTGTTTCTCTGTTAAAAGACATATTCAGCTGAAAATACACTTTATCTGCAGCTATTAAACTTCCTGGAACGTCATGTGACAAGTGTCGACCAATGGGAGCGCTCCAAGGTTTTCTGTTCCTGAATAGAGGTTCTCATCTGTTACAATCCCTTACAATAAACAGTAGATGGATCAGAAAGACTGTTTTTACACAAATTACTGATTTTACAATAAACTATTTAGGGTTTGAACCATTTTTACAACTAGAAGTAAACATAGTTTGTTTAAAAGTACTAATTTAATAAAAAATAAAAAGCGAACCAAATAAAAACATGGTACCTAGATGCCAATTCTAGTTAAAAACAGTAAAAACATCATTCTTTCACTCAGCTGCAGTGATTTAAACGTCTGAATGTGTAAACTCGACAAAAACAAGCCACTTATGAGAAAAGTCAAGCATCTTTCAACAGAATCCAGCCTCTGTCTGAGCCGTTATCAGTGACAGTAATAATGGCCGCCTCTCAGTGTAATATAACTCTATTGATTAAAACTGAGACATGAATTACTGTCGGAGCCTCTGCAGACTCCGTGAGGGTCCTGCTCTTTTCCAGAGTCGTGTTCGCTGTGAGTCCTCGCTGTGTTCATCAAACACAGTCAATACGAGTCTCTGCAGAAATGTCACCGACCGAGCTTCGATTTGGACACGTTTTATTTTGGAGAGATTAACGAGAAGATACAGTCAGTTTTAAAGATGAAGCACTGAGAAAACGTTCAGATGTGTTCGGTCCTGAGTGGATTTATTTCTGTGTAAACGGGATGGAAACTGTTCTATTAATATTAGTATTTAGGCTACACGAGCTAAAGGCTAGAAGCTACAGGTCACTGGAGGCTAACGTGCTAACTGTGCTTTCTGCCTGAATCTGTCTGAATAGATCAGCACAAAAGCACTAGTGATGTTATAAAAGGTAAAGACACACATATGTGACACATATAAAAGACACTGAGGTCCCACAGAAGAATATAGACTTGAGCTGATGGCTAATATCGTGTTGGTCCAGAACAGCCCTGAGCTGTCGAGGCCTGGACACCAGACCCTGAAGGTGTCAGCAGCAGAACAGGGTTTAGATGGATTAGAACAGGTTTTAGAGGGATTTGAACAGGCTTTAGTTGGATTTGAACAGGTTTTAGATGGATTTAAGCAGGTTTTAGATGGATTTGAACAGGCTTTAGTCGGATTTGAACAGGTTTTAGATGGATTTAAGCAGGTTTTAGATGGATTTGAACAGGCTTTAGTTGGATTTGAACAGGTTTTAGATGGATTTAAGCAGGTTTTAGATGGATTTGAACAGGCTTTAGTCGGATTTAAGCAGGTTTTAGATGGATTTGAACAGGCTTTAGTCGGATTTGAACAGGTTTTAGATGGATTTAAGCAGGTTTTAGACGGATTTGAACAGGTTTTAGATGGATTTAAGCAGGTTTTAGATGGATTTAAGCAGGGTTTAGATGGATTAGAACAGGCTTTAGTCAGATTTAAAAAAAAAAACACAAAGAGACTTTAATCGTTTAAACTGACATTTAAAGAGTTAAAAATTCAGAAAATTCATCAGTATTTGTTATGTTTGGTGAGGACTGGAGTTGATAATGGCATTCTTCAATAATATCTAATATTTCTATGGTCATCTTTAAAAGAGCATTGTGTTGTGTCCAAGGAAAGTTGAAACCTCATTTAATCCCTGTTTGTTTCAGAACTACAGAGACATGTCTGAGTTACGCTCGTTCTCTTTAGACGCTTGTAAATGTATTTTATTAGTGGCTCCGACTCCTCTTTTTCTTTCCTCTCATGATAAACGTGAGTAAAAGAAATGATAAATAAAATGTCAGAGCACATTTATGGCGAGAAGAGAGTTAAAAAAAGAGCTGCTCCGAAGAGAATCATGACTGTGCTCATTAATGGACTCTGAAATACACTCTTGGAGCAATAAATAATGTAAAACCTTCCTTAAAGCCTGATTTCCCATAATGCTTTGCGGTGTTTTATGCCACAGAGTCAGTGGTAAATGTCAGGATTTAAATGCTGCAGAACAAACACACGCTGCCGATACATCGATTAGTCCAGAGCCTCGTTAATATTCCTCCTGACGACCCTCAGGAGGTCAGCCTCCAGACAAATATGACAAATATCTGTTTGACTTTCTGCACGACGCCCGGATTAGAGCTTTGAATTTGAACAAGTTTGAGAAAAACAGGGATAAAAACACGACAGAGGCAGCCGTCAGAGGCAGAAACACGCTGCAAATACAAAAACACAGGATTATTCCAACAATAACTCTGATAAAGTCATAAAAACACCGGTATTGTGAAGACTTTTGGACCCTGTGTACATTTGAGTGAGTCAACTATCTCAGGTGTAACACTTAATACACAATAATACATATTCACAAGCATTGATTCAGATTTACAAAAGGCAGCTCCAGATGGAAAGGTTTGAAGTGAAAGAAGTGACGGTTCGTCCAATGAGCTGCTGTTACGCTTCAGGACGTTAACCAGAGAAAATGATGCACAGGAGCCTCAAGTTCAGGAAAAGAAAACAACTGAGCGTTTTTTATCTTTGGTGGAAAACAAACGTGAGGTCACTGTCTTGTTGTTTTACATGTGGTTTATCACTAAACATTTAAAGAACACGCTTCACTTTCTCGGAGCGTCCCATTGGTCAGTGTCCTTTTTTTGTGAATTAGTTTTGACACTTGTTAAAATGTTCATTTGTTCAACTGTATCTCGTAAACTTAATAGAAACTACAAATGTTTTTTGTGTGTTTTGTGAATGTAATAATATAATCTATCCATCGCTGCCTTTAATATATTCTATATTTATGGATTTATGGGTCGAAGCACTAAACACTAAATGTACTCAGACAAATGGCTGCTCTTTAGATTTATCTCCAAACACGTGAAGGACGTAAAGTGGGCTCTGGATGGACGTGTTTTAAGTATGTTTCATTCAGAGGCTGTAAATCTATAGAAGCACTGAGCTGCTGCTGCTGCTCACACTGATCATGTGTGTCTCAGTACAGCTGTGTGTTCAGCTGGAGGAGTTATTTATGGTTGTTGTTAACATTAAACAAAAGGACAATGGGACTCAGAACGTTCTACAGTAACAGCTTTTCAAGAGAAATGAGGAAATCTAAATCAGAAATGAGTGAAAGTTTGCTCCAGTTTGTCAAGAAACATCTAACTTTATGAAACTAATTCAAGTCAGGTCCAAAGTCTTCAAGGTTTCAAGTCCTTTTGAGTCTTTACAACAACAATATTATGTTCAAATTAAACAATGTAAGCTTTTAAATCTGTTTTTATTTAACAAAAAATATAAACAACTACAACAGACAAGTGTTTGTATTTCTATTGAATATTTAGTCTGAAAAGTGTTATCATGATGTTTTCTATTCTTTGGTGTCAGTAATGTTCAATGTGTGTCTTTTTGTCCTTTGGTTGTAAAGCCCTGTAGCGCTGAGTTTTACAGAGAGCATTTGAAGGCAGCGTCATGAGAGTAACACTTAACTCTGTGTAATCTGTCAAACTATTGAAGAAAATGAACTGTTTCTAATAATATTCTTTTAATCTTTGGAGAAACATCAAGTCAGAACATAATACACTGTAAAAGATAAGTCCAAGTCCAGTTTTAGTCCAAGTCCAGACTCATGGAGGTCAGTATTTGGTGAAGGAGATTCTTAATTGAAAATAAAATGAATGATGTTTTCCTTCAATCCCAACAACAGGCAGATGAACCAGTTGTGGTCTTGGTTGGTCTTGGTTAGTCTTGGTTGTTCTTGGTTGTTCTTGGTTGGTCTTGGTTGGTCTTGGTTAGTCTTGGTTAGTCTTGGTTGGTCTTGGTTGGTCTTGGTTAGTCTTGGTTGGTCTTGGTTAGTCTCGGTTGGTCTTAGTTAGTCTTGGTTGTTCTTGGTTGGTCTTGGTTGGTCTTGGTTGGTCTTGGTTGGTCTTGGTTAGTCTTGGTTGGTCTTGGTTAGTCTTGGTTGGTCTTGGTTGGTCTTGGTTGGTCTTGGTTAGTCTTGGTTGGTCTTGGTTAGTCTTGGTTAGTCTTGGTTAGTCTTGGTTGGTCTTGGTTGGTCTTGGTTGGTCTTGGTTGGTCTTGATGTCTGAGACCGTGACAAGAACAAGACTTTTACAAGAAAATAAATACAAATTGTGAGGCGCTGTGCCCCAAAATTAAGTCGAGATCCTTGAGTAAAAAGTGTCCACAAAACCTTTGAAAACAGTTAAAACTCTCTTTTATTTTGTAAGAACTTTAAGAACTGAGGTTGTTTAAATGGACTGTGACTGTCCTTGAAAAACCTCCGTTACTCTTTCATTCTTTTTGTTCTAATATTTAAATTGAGATCAGATTTAAATCCCTTTCCTCTCGTCCTGTGACCTCTCATTTTTCGCTTCATCTTGACTTTCTCCTAAAACTCTTTGCCGTTCGTCCAAAAACTTTCCTTTAATCACAAACTCTCGGAGTCAGCAGTGAACTTTTCCCAAATATTTGAGCAGCAGATGAACCTCTGTGACTTTTGTGAATCGGTCGTGTATAAAATGAGCTGATGGAGTCGTAAACGGAGCCGAATAAAGTCGAACAAACACAAGCATCAAACACTGTCACAGACAAATATCTATAATAATAAAACTCACTGTTGTCTGTCTCTCGTCAAAATCTATTCATTTGACTTTAACCCACTTCTTTTTCATTTATTAGAGCTGCTAACATCAGATGTGGCCATTCTTCAAACAATAAACTAAGACGATCTAGGCTCCCATCGTAGAACTGGGTCATACTTTAATAAAACCATGACAACAACTCTTTCAAAATCTGCAAAAACGTCTCAGTAAAGCTTTGTTTCCTCCGGGTCTGTTCACTTTGTAGTTCAGGTCGATTCTGAAAACATTAAATCGAAATGTTTTTTAAGTAGATTACATTATATTATATTTAAACAGAAAACATGATAAATGTTGGACTATTTTCCTGATGTTAAAATCCTTTATTGTTTCTATGACAATCAATAAAAGATATGTTTTGTGTGTGTTCTCAGGACCTAGGAGCAATTTATTTAAAAACAACTTTGCACAAAAAATAAAAATAGATCAGAATCAGTTTTTTTTACACTCCCAAATTCAGATAAGAACCCTCCAGAAATGATCATTTGAATATTTATTACAAGATGGAAAAACAGTGTGTATTTTCTTTTTTGTTTGTTTGTTTTTTGCATTTAAGAAGTTCAAATTTCACCAAAATCAAATAAAAATTTAAATATAAAATAAAAATTAAAGGACAGAATGATATCTTGACAGACTGTTTCTAAGGCAATCTTAAAAGAGCATTATTTTGTGTCAAAGGGACTCAAGAGTTCATTTAAACAATAAAACAACGTGGATGGAGATCTTTGTGTCTCAAATAAATGAAGACATATTTGAAGTTTGGTCGATTCTAAAACAGATAATGACTGAAGCGTTTGGAGACGATCGAGGAAGTAAAGTTTGAAAAGAAAAGAGCGTCACTGAGACTCGAGGGAGACGTGATGAGATTCATTCACAGTCAGGGGTCTCATTTAGAGTTTCACACAAGTTAAAGACTATTTATGGGAGACATTTTCATATTCATGTGTCACAGCCCACACTCGGAGCTCAGAGAGAGTCCCACTGAGAAGAGACACTTCAGGGACCGGGACAATTCAGGAACAAACCACACTCACGGTAAGATTTAAACAGAAATAGAAGAGCTTTGATTTAAAACAAACGGAAGAAAAATCAAGAAAAGGAGCAACGTTTCAGCTCCGTTAAAGTCAAGATACATATTACAAAAGGAATGGAATCAAAACTTAGGAGATTTTACAAAAAGAAGCAGTTTTTTGACATTAAACTAAAGTCAGCATCAGTTTTAAGTTAGAATCAGTGTTTGCTGGGATCAATGTTTACACCTGATTTTACTGTTAGTCTCTGCACTTTTAGGATTAAACAGACTCCACCTGATATTTTTCTTTTAGTTGGAAAAAGGTTTAAACTCAAATAGTTTATTATTAAATCAATAATTTGTGTAAAAACAGTCTTTCTGATCCATCTAGTGTTTATTGTAAGGGATTGTAATAGAGAGCTCCCATTGGTCGACACTTGTCACATGACGTTCCAGGAAGTTTAATAGCTGCAGATAAAGTGTATTTTCAGCTGAATATGTCTTTTAACAGAGAAACAGCTGAAAAAAGAAAAGCATCAACAGAGAAAACACAGATAAATACTGTCAATTCAATCACGTAATGTTTAACGAGGAGGAGATAATTGTCGTCCTGACGCTGAAGTCACAGCTAAGCTAACGCTAAACTCTAAACTTCAGTTTGGTCAAATGGATTAGTATTTTGGAGGAAACACTGGTCTGGTTTTATTGTTTAATAAAAGAGAAGCAGGAGAGGTCCCTAGGATGATTTTGGAGGAGAGAAAAAAATAAAATCAGGGAATTGAGCTTTAACCTTTATATTTATTGCTTTATTTGTATTTTATTTTACTAAGTTACATGCTGTGTGTTTATTAATAATTGTTTGTGACGCTGCTGCAGGAATTTTCCCTTCAGTATCTAATCTTCTCATTTAATCTTGCTCCTAACTCACAAATCAGAGCAGTTTTTGAAGCATGAAACTATTTGGGAGCGTATTAGTTTCTGTTTTTTTTCAAACAAATCAGTTTAAATTCCCGTCGATTACTGCTCATTTAAAAGTCAAGCCCTCTTGTTGTAACCAATTACTTTTTCATTTCTCCAGTGTTTTACAGAACATTAGAGCACATTAGTTTTTTAGATCAGAGTCTAATCCCGCTGTCGTCTTTATCGGATCATCAACCAGTTCGACCTGAAGAAGACGTCTCTGATGGAAACACTGTTTTTACGATCTCATAAAAGTGTCAGAGGAGCTTTATCTTTCCTGTTGCTGTCGACAGATGAACCACAGCAGAGTCTCAGAATGATTCCTGAATAATCAGAGAAGACCTTGAACGAGAAGATGGACAGACTCAGGAAAACATTTGAGCTTCTTTTACTGCAGTGAAGTGTTTATGGAAATGTTCACACTGAGCTGTTCTTCTGAAGCTCTCAAAGTGAAGCTGGAAATTAATGTCAAAACCTGTAGCTGCAAAAACCTGTTCAAATCCAACAAAAACCTGATCAAATCCAACCAAAACCTGTTCAAATCCAACCAAAACCTGTTCAAATCCATAATATCTGTTAAAATTGAACTAAAACCTGTTCAAATCCAACCAAAACCTGTTCAAATCCAACCAAAACCTGTTCAAATCCAACCAAAACCTGTTCAAATCCAACTAAAACCTGTTCAAATCCAACCAAAACCTGTTCAAATCCAACCAAAACCTGTTCAAATCCAACTAAAACCTGTCCAAATCCAACTAAAACCTGTTCAAATCCAACCAAAACCTGTTCAAATCCAACTAAAACCTGTTCAAATCCAACCAAAACCTGTCCAAATCCAACTAAAACCTGTTCAAATCCAACTAAAACCTGTTCAAATCCAACTAAAACCTGTTCAAATCCAACTAAAACCTGTTCAAATCCAACTAAAACCTGTTCAAATCCAACTAAAACCTGTTCAAATCCAACTAAAACCTGTTCAAATCCAACCAAAACCTGTTCAAATCCAACTAAAACCTGTTCAAATCCAACTAAAACCTGTTCAAATCCAACTAAAACCTGTTCAAATCCAACTAAAACCTGTTCAAATCCAACTAAAACCTGTTCAAATCCAACTAAAACCTGTTCAAATCCAACTAAAACCTGTTCAAATCCAACTAAAACCTGTTCAAATCCAACTAAAACCTGTTAAAATCCAACCAAAACCTGTCCAAATCCAACTAAAACCTGTTCAAATCCAACCAAAACCTGTTCAAATCCAACCAAAACCTGTTCAAATCCATGATATCTGTTAAAATTGAACTAAAACCTGTTGAAATCCAACTAAAACCTGTTCAAATTCAACTAAAACCTGCTCAAATCCATCTAAAAACTGTTCAAATCCAACTAAAACCTGTTCAAATCCAACTAAAACCTGTTCAAATCCAACTAAACCCTGCTCAAATCCAACTAAAACCTGTTCAAATCCATCTAAAACCTGTTCAAATCCAACTAAAACCTGTTAAAATCCAACTAAACCCTGCTCAAATACAACTAAAACCTGTTCAAATCCAACTAAAACCTGTTAAAATCCAACTAAACCCTGTTCAAATCCAACTAAAACCCATTTACATCCATTTAAACCCTGTTCAAATCCAACTAAAACCCATTTACATCCATTTAAACCCTGTTCAAATCC
>CM072157.1:23503815-23526268 GCA_036850595.1 Rhyacichthys aspro | reverse complement strand
CAGAGCCTTGGGGTTTGTCTCCTTCGACTAAATGTGCCTCCTTGACTCCTCACTTCTGTCCTCTGTCCTTTGTCCCAGATCTCCTAACACTGCTCCGAGGACACTTCTGTAGGACACTTGTGTAGGACACTTGTGTAGGACACTTGTGTAGGACACTTCTGTAGGACTCTTCTGTAGGAGACTTCTGTAGGACACTTCCGTAGGACACTTCTGTAGGACACTTCCGTAGGACACTTCTGTAGGAGACTCCTGTAGGACACTTCTGTAGGACACTTCTGTAGGACACTTCTGTAGGAGACTCCTGTAGGACACTTCTGTAGGAGACTTGTGTAGGACACTTCTGTAGGAGACTTGTGTAGGACACTTCTGTAGGACACTTCTTTAGGACACTCTGGAGCGTCCTCAGCCCATCTTTATTTACTTTTTCTGAGTTAAATGATCCATTTGTACAGATTTGAATCATGTCTCAAAGATTTATTCTTAAATAAAACTTTCCTAAAGCAATAAAAACAACTCGTTTGTGAAAAAAGCAAAACCAAAACGAGAAACTAACCTCTCTTTAAACAAGGTCCTTCAGTCTGAACCAGTTTAGCTCCGAGTAACGTCCGAGAGAAGAATAACGAGCAGCTCCTGTAAAACACATAAATAATGAGTCTTGAGTCAATGATAAAACTGTGGATAGAACCTCTTTTTGGCTGAAGTCAGTAGAACTTCGTCCTCGTTGGTTTGTTGGATCACGATGTGTTTATGAGTCGAAGGTTAGATCTGAATTCAGCTCCGAGCCCGTCTCAGAAGTATCTGATATTGACGCTTTGTTTGTTGTTGCGTCTGAATAAACAGAGTCTGGAGTTTCAAAAGTTCGACCATAAACTAAAGACAGAGAGAGACGCCGTGATCTGCTCCTGCTTCGCTCGTTTACTCTGAGAATAATAAATAAATAATAAATAATGTGTTTGTGTTTTAGCATCAGACACTAAACTCAAGGAGGTTTTATAGTTTATGGTTTTTCCAAATAAAGATTTATATTTCTACTGTGGTTAGCCCACTGCGCTAGTACAATTAGCAGCTAACAGTAATTAGCTTAGGTTAGAGCTACCATGGTAAATAATAAATGTTTAGAATAATTTATACTTTGTGTTTTTAGACCAGGTCCAGGTCAGTATTTCTGGTCTTGGTTGGACGTCTGAGACCATTACACAGAGACGTGGACTTGAACCAGACTCAGACTTCACTTGGACTTGAACCAGACTCAGACTTCACTTGGACTTGAACCAGACTCAGACTTCACTTGGACTTGAACCAGACTCAGACTTCACTTGGACTTGAACCAGACTCAGACTTCACTTAGACTTGAACCAAAGACTCAGACTTCACTTGGACTTGAACCAGACTCAGACTTCACTTGGACTTGAACCAGACTCACTTAGACTTGAACCAAAGACTCAGACTTCACTTGGACTTGAACCAGACTCACTTGGACTTGAACCAGACTCACTTGGACTTGAGTCTCTGAAAAGACTTGATGTTTCTCCAAAGATTAAAAGAATATTATTAGAAACAGTTCATTTTCTTCAATAGTTTGACAGATTACACAGAGTTAAGTGTTACTCTCATGACGCTGCCTTCAAATGCTCTCTGTAAAACTCAGCGCTACAGGGCTTTACAACCAAAGAACAAAAAGCAGCCAGACATTGAACATCACTGACACCAAAGAATAGAAAAAGAAGATAAAAAATCACTTTTCTGACTAAATATTCAATAGAAATACAAGCATTTGTTAGTTGTAGTTGTGTTATATTTTTAATTAAATAAAAACAGATTTAAAAGCTTACATTGTTTAATTTTAACATAATATTATTGTTGTTGAAAAGACTCGACAGGACTTTAGGACATAGATTGTAGATGTTTAGTCGAGATGTTGGAGGTCGTTCTTGTTCCCCGTTCATCTTCCTCTCGATGAACCTTTTCTCTTTCTTTTTATTTGCCCAAAGAAGCTCAGTTTTCTCCGTGGGACCTTCTCCTGGACCTCAGTCTGGTCCCAGTCCGGCTCAGAACTTCTTTAGAGACAGACCTGCACCAAAGCTTCATTTTCCTGCACCGTGCTGCCCATTAGCTCTGGATCTAACTTCATCCAGCGCACATTTCTGGTCTCAGACTTTGTGACCTTCTGTAATTTCCTGAATCCCTGGAATCATATAATCATTCATCCTGGCTTTTTCTGACACAATCTATGATAGTTTCAGGCAAATATGTTTTATTTTTTTGTCTGTGTGCTCGTCTGGAAGCAGGATTATGCACATACCTGGTCTAGTTTGTGGGTCAGGGGTCGGGCTGTAATACGAAGGTGAAGGTCTGTTTCTGGAGGATTAGAAACATCGATGCATTTAAAACATGGAGCTACAGAAGAAACCTCAAAAGAAGAACCAACATCCTGGTTCTGAGCCGGACTGGGACCAGACTGAGGTCCAGGAGAAGGTCCCACGGAGAAAATAAAAAGAAAGAGAAGAGGTTCATCGAGAGGAAGATGAACGGGAAACAAGAACGACCTCCAACATCTCGACTAAAGCACATTTACTCCACTGTTTTTCAAATGTCGAACGTGAGAAACAGTGAGAACTCAGACACGGTTCATTCTACAAAATATGTTCTAAAAAGGATATTTAAACCCAAAGTCAGAGGGAAAAGATGCATCAAGTCTTCTGTGAGGACCATTCACCAACAGCCTTCGTCCCTCAGTGTTTTTAAATCCTCAATAAAACCCATTTGTTTGAGCTGGATTTAAAAACAAATTGAGCTGGACTTTGACTTTGTTAAATCCATTTTATTAGTTCTATTTATCTTGATCTCTTTTTATGTCTTCTTTGATTTGTTTTTTGTTTTCTTTTACTTCTACCTTTCTATTTTAACTTTACTGAGTCTGTAAAGCAGTGATAGTTGTTTTAAATGTGATAAATAAATAAAACTGACATTAGCATTTTATCAAATCAGAGCAACACAAAAATATAGAGTTTAAGTGTTTATTGTAAGAGGGATATTTTGGAGAAACTTGTTGCGTTAAAAGCTAATAAACCCGTCTGTTTGACTCGTTAATCATCGAGTTATTAAGTCTATGGTTCCACAGAGAGACAGGGAACAATAATATCCATCATCATCACTAAATAAAGCCTTTAGTTTATTATTAAACCACAACTGACGCCGTGAAGCTCTTCAAGTACAGTTCAAACACTGACGTTTAATTTTATCCTCGTCTTTCGCAGTAATGATCTCATATCGATGTTTATTTGTGGTTAATGACGCACTAAAAATGCAGCTCTGGTTTATTTTGGTGCTTTGGAAACGAGTCTGCAGGAGCCATCTTTGGACTAAACACAGACAGAGATGAGACGGGAGCTCTCGAACCGGCCAAGACTCACAATCAAACTCCAGCGATGGACGGAGAAAAGACGGCAGAAAAACGAGAGCCAGGAGCCGCAGATGGATCCAAATACGACTCGTTTACAATCCACAGTTCTCTGGAGGCTTCTGCTCGACGCTTCTGGTCAGAACGTTGCTAAAAATACATAAAAATCTAAATTATTCTGCACTTGACCTTCGCTAATCCATGTCTTTTGGCAACGAAGATGTAACAAGAAACTGATTATAGAACACGGTCTGTTAAGAATGGACAGGATTTAGAAAAGCAGTTCAAGAGGAAGATAATAAATAATGTTCAAGAGCGTTCCACCCTTCATTTCTACAGACTGTGAGCAGCTACGGAAGCCCTGAAGGGAACAAACACAGAGGAAACAGGTAAGAAACTGTTTTATATTTGATGAGTGTGATTTTCTGAGCCTTCATCATCAATACTTTACTGAAAAACCTGTTGTACACAAATAAATACAAGTCATCTGCCCCCTGCTGGATGTAGTCATGCTCTGCAGTCAACAGCACGCCCTTCACTGAGGGACTTTCTGGTCATTTTGAAGAAGAATTTTTAAAAGGTTACTCTAGGAATTACTTGAAATCCTTGAAAATGCTTGAATTTTAATCTAGTTTTGATTTTTAGTCCTTGAATTCTGGATGAAGTGCTTGAAATTCTGATTGTGTTGCTTTAATAATAATTCACAATCTTACTGAGTCATTTTCTTTCTCGTGTCGTAGAATAATCTGCCGGTGTTTTTGGATGAGCGCCCCCTGGTGGAGCAGATGAAACACAGGAGGTTTCAGTGATCGTTGGCTTGAAGAGAAAAGTACAAATTATGGTTAAAACGTGGATCGACAGAAACACTTTTGGAGAATAACGTGGGTCAAAACAAAGATTTGGTTCTGGACCAAAACTAAATCTGACTGAAACTGACTTTAAAAGAGACCAAAGTTAAAGGGACACAGACAAGTTTCATTTTTGAAGCATTCAACAATTTAAACAGAGTCTTTTTTAAACCACAATGGATTTAAATGAGAAAAACTACCTGCTGTATATTTAGTCAACATGTAATTTACTGCTTATAGATACATGAAAACACACCTTGAAAAGTGCTTAGAAAAGGTGTAAGAACCCTGACTTTAATAGAAATGACCACATAAGTCACTGTATTAAATGTTATGTAAAAATGACCATTCATTCAGAGGTAGTTTATTCTGCGTCTGTTTGTTTCTTTTTCTGGAAATCAAACTCAAATCAACAAAAGTCAAAACCCACAACTTCATAGATTTCAAGAAGAAGACATTTACTTTTATTTTTAATTTGTCTTAAACAAACAAACTGAAATATCTGAGAAGCTCTTGGTATTATTCTGTTAATGTTCCTGTGTTTCCCCAATCCTCCTCTAAACTCAGTGCAGCTGGTTAATATTCTGAAGGTGCACTGGACACAGCTGCATATATATATATATATATATATATATATATATATATATATATATATATATATATATATATATATATATATACTTTAGCCTTTGCAGTTGTAAAGTCAGTGAATATCACCTTTGCAGCTGATATTAATGGTGTTGTTTCACGGAGAATAGCCACTGCTTTATATTCAAGGAAATATTCCACTTCAGCGTTTTAAATGTGTTTCTCTGACAGAGACTAATCTGTTCCCAGGAGTGGCCTTTGCAGCTTCAGTCGGAGAAGAAAAGGTGTTATTGCTTCTGGAGATGAATGTGTGTCTGAAGAGAGGTCCTCAGTCTCTGGACCGAGGCTCAAAGAAGAGTTATTCACGTCTGAAAATGGAAAGTTTGGAGAAGTGTCAAGTGGTACTTTTGGAAGATATATTTCCATCATAAGAGAAGATATAGTGTAAAAACAAAGAGGATAAATGCCACGAAATAAGGCTCAAAGTTGATATGATCCAAGAAAAAAGAGACAATATCCACCTTCAATAAAATGACAAAGCTCAAAATTCTGCCAAAAAAGACCATGATTTTATGAATTTTTGTTAAATTTTACAAGATTTACATCAAAAACTTTCAACACTTGCTCATTGAACGTCCACAGACTCAGATTAAACTGTAAAACTCCTACAGTTTAATCTGAGTCTAGAGAATAAATCTAGAGAGAATCTCGCCTGTGATTCTCACGTTTTCAATCGTTAAAGTTCACAAAAAATCAGTAAATGATGTTCTTTTTCTGCAGAACCTCGAGTGTTGTAACAGTTTCACCACAGAACCTTTACTGAAAATGTCCATAAATTAAATGTTTTTCCACATTATTTAAATTAGGGTTTTATACCTTCATTTGAGGTTTTTATTTTTTCTTTTTTTACAGTAAATGTTCTAACCTTTTCTTGTCATTATTGAATTAACACCTAGAATAAAATACTGTTGTTAATTTACAATCGATATAAGATACATTTAGAGTTTAGAGACTGTATTGAAAAAAGTAGAAAAATACTTAAAAAAATAGTCATTTACCGTAAAATAAATTATTTTTTTTTACAGTGCACTTAAAAGTTGCTGGAGCTAATCTTTCTTTACATTCCAGTCTAAACAGCTCTAAAGTCTCTTTTATTCTGACGTGTTGCTGTGAATGAGATGCAGTCTGTGGAGCTGTTATCTCTGAGGGTTAACGGTGCGTTTAAGGACCTCTGATAAGCCTCCGATCCCGTTCTCCGAGGTCTGTCTGTGCCGTCAGACTGAATCAGAACAAACCGACTGTCTTCTAACATCCGTGACCCCTCATTGTGCCGTGTTTTTTAAATCAGTGAATCTCATTCAGACGCAGCAGCTCTCCACTTTTCCATCGAGTCCATGGAAGAATATTTTTGAGTAAAGTATGTTTTTGTTTCTTGAGACGAGGCAAAGGTCGACAGAGAAGGGTTTATGAAGAAGATTGGATTTAAAACTAGATCTGAAGCAGAAATCTCACCAAATCACAAAAATAAATGACATTACACAGAAGCAAACTTAAAAAACTGCTTCATCTGCTTCAAGTCTAGCACCATCTTTATGTCTTTATTTTGTTTTAGTTCAACTCTAATATGCACAATTCTACATTAAATACGTGTTAAGTCACGACTAAGAGAGCTTTCTTGTCCAGTTGAATGAGTTTTATGTTCCATGATCCGCTCTTTAAACCTAAGACTTCTCAAAAAGACATTAAAAAGAGAGTTAGAAATGAGAGAAATGGATTGTAAATATTTTCAAACATGTATTTTTGTATTGATGATATTCTTTGTGTCTGGTTTGCTGTCTGGGTTGATGTTTCTAGTTTGTATCTTGAATATTGCTTTACTTCTATATTAAATGAAGTCTGTTTTGCCCAAACTATTACCACCAAGTGTTAAATTAAATGTTTTTGTAGCAGCTACAAGTGTGAAATAGTTCAGTGAATCCCAGGCCACTTTTTAGAACTCTTGAATTATTAACACGTTGCTCAGAAGCGATCAGCAACTTTCACTTTTGGAGCAAACATGAGTTTACAGCAAAAACCAAACTGTAGCTTTAATAAAAGGATTCACACTCTCAGATCTGATTTAACGTCCCTTTTCTCAAAATGAAACCAGAATTTGTGGAGTTTTTGTGAATCAGTTCAAACACGACCTGAACCTGACTCTTTTTTCAGCTGTTTCTCTGTTAAAGACATATTCAGCTGAAAATACACTTTATTTTGGAAAATTAAAGCCATGTACAGACAACTTAACACAACCCCTACATTAAAAGTGCATTATTTTATTGTTTCATTTAGTTTTTCAAGGAAATAAACCAAGGAAATGTGTTATTCTGTTGGAAATACGTCTTATTTTACAGAGAAACAGCTCAAAAAAGATAAAAATAGAGAAACAGCAGCAAATGAAACATGGATAAATGTTGGTAATGCTTCAGTGTTTAATGAGACACTACAGTCTACAGTAAACTACAAAGATAAAAGCTCTAAACTTTGATTTAATGAAACGTATTAGTATTTTGTGGTGAAAAATTGGTCCAGTTTTACGTTTTTTTTTAAATAAAAGAAACAGGAAAGGTTACTGCTGCTGTTTTTGGAGGAAAATGGAAAAACAAAATCAGGGACTGCAGCTTTAATTTATGTAAAAACAGAGCATTATGGATGACTCTGTGAACTGTACAATAATGGCTCTGCCCCATTATTCCTCCTACTCTCCGCCCGTCTGCCTCCTCTCTGCTTTACAAAACAAACACATCATCTCTTTTATTGTCATTACTCGTGAGTATTCTGCGTCTGGAAGCGTTCAGACTGAGATTGTTTTCACACGATTACCTCCCGCCGCCGTTAGGAGGCGCTAACGAGCTTCGCGTGGTTCCCGGTGTGGGTTTAAATCCGTGAATGTTGATGTGCGTTATCTCCGGCCTCGCTCAAGGTCGCGTCTCTGCTGCAGCGTCGTCGTCTCTGATTGAGCTCGTTGTCTCGATGAGCGGGGTTTAATTACCTCCTCGCAGCGGCGGCGGCGGCTCTAACGCCACAGAACACACAACACGACGCCGCGCACGACAAATTAAGAGCACGCTTCAACAAAAAGAAGAGGAAAGGATGGTCGGATGATGTTGGAGAAAAAACAAGAACAGCTGCTGTCTGTGGTCACTCTGCACGGGTTTGAATTTTAACAAAGAAGTCCACATCTGATGAAAGGAAAACTTACAAGGGTTTAGAGTTGGATTTAAACAGGTTTTAGTTGGATTTGAACAGGTTTAATTGGATTTGAGCAGGTTTTAGTTGGATTTGAGCAGGTTTTAGATGGATTTGAACAGGTTTTAGTTGGATTTGAACAGGTTTTAGATGGATTTGAACAGGTTTTAGTTGGATTTGAACAGGTTTTAGTTGGATTTGAACAGGTTTTAGATGGATTTGAACAGGTTTTAGTTGGATTTAAACAGCTTTTAAATGGATTTGAACAGGTTTAGTTGGATTTGAACAGGTTTTAGTTGGATTTGAGCAGGTTTTAGTTGGATTTAAACAGCTTTTAAATGGATTTGAACAGGTTTAGATGGATTTGAGCAGGTTTTAGTTGGATTTGAACAGGTTTTAGTTGGATTTGAACAGGTTTTAGATGGATTTGAGTAGGTTTTAGTTGGATTTGAACAGGTTTTAGTTGGATTTGAACAGGTTTTAGATGGATTTGAACAGGTTTTAGATGGATTTGAACAGGTTTTAGATGGATTTGAGCAGGTTTTACTTGGATTTGACCAGGTTTTAGTTGGATTTGAACAGGTTTTAGATGGATTTGAGCAGGTTTTACTTGGATTTGAGCAGGTTTTAGTCAGATTTGAACAGGTTTTAGTCAGATTTGAACATGTTTTAGTTGGATTTGAATTGGTTTTAGTCGGATTTGAGCAGGTCCACTGTGTGACTCTTCAGCAGCCTCTAGTGGAGACATTGCAGATTGCAGTTCCATATTTGACATATTTCTACAGCCTGTGAGCAGCTACGGAAGCCCTGGGAGGACATGCTTTTGTCTTTGGTTTTAAATGTCTATTTTTTCTAAGAGACAAATCCAAAGAGAGTCATTTTGATTTGATTAAAGTGAAAAGATGAGGTTTTAATCAGTTATTTTTGTCGTATGTGTTTAGTTTCCTTTTGTTACAACATACAGTGAATTACGTACTTTTATTAACGCAAAGACCTCTTGAACTCGAAGGAGAGACGTTAAAAGAGCTTTCAAACTGAAGTAAATGAAACAGGAAGTGAGCGCGACGCTGAGATACGCCACGTTTTTCATGAACAGTGATTGATGTGGATCCTGGAGCGTCTTTGATGAAGGCCATTAGACTCCAGACGTTAGCCTCAGATCGCTCACGCCGTCGGGTGCGTTTGATTCCGACGCCGGCGCGCTCCCGTCGACTCCTCGCTTTGAAGTGGCCCTCCGCGTCGACGGGGTCTCCCGGGCGGCTCGGCAGGGGTCGATAAAGCCAAAGGTTAAGCACCGAGTCTGACCTTTGAGGAGCTTAAGACGCGGTTTATCAGTTCTCTCCAGTTTTCTTCTGAAGTTTGAAGCTGCAGTTTTTATCAGTGTTTCACAAATAAACACAAAACCAAAGCTGAGGATTAAACTGGAGCTTGTTTTAAATTGAAATGCATTTATACCTCGTGTTGAACAGTGTTAACTTTGTTGAAGACATATTTTTGCGTCTGAAAACAAAATAAAAACAAAATAAAAACAAAATAAAAAGTAATGAATGAGAACAAAAACTCTGACTAAATGTATCGACACTTTAATCAACAAATAAAAAAAACGCCTTAGACTAGTTTACTTTCATTCAGAGAGAAACTATTACTGAAGAAAAAACAACAAACACACTCTTCTGATGTTTACTCGACTAAAACTAGACTAAAACCAACAAGGATTAGACTAAATTAAGACTAAAACTAAGTTAAATTTTCTGTGGTTAACTCCGTCTGCTCCGTCAGGTCCTGATCCTGCTTCATTCACAGAAAACCCACTGCTTTTATCTGATCTCAGACCAGTTCAGGTCAGTTCTTTGATCAGACTCACGACCGCTTTCCATTTAAACAACCAGAGAAACAAACAGAATAATGAAGCCTCTGAGAGCAGCTCCTTCACCACGAAAAGAGGCACTGAGCAAACACTTGACTCTGTCGTTTTTGAATCTGTTATTCTCTAGATTCTCCTCCAGATTCTCCTCCAGGTTCTCCTCTAGATTCTCCTCCAGGTTCTCCTCCAGATTCTCCTCCAGGTTCTCCTCCAGATTCTCCTCCAGATTCTCCTCTAGATTCTCCTCTAGGTTCTCCTCCAGATTCTCCTCTAGATTCTCCTCCAGGTTCTCCTCCAGATTCTCCTCTAGATTCTCCTCTAGATTCTCCTCCAGGTTCTCCTCCAGGTTCTCCTCCAGATTCTCCTCTAGATTCTCCTCCAGGTTCTCCTCCAGATTCTCCTCTAGATTCTCCTCTAGGTTCTCCTCCAGATTCTCCTCTAGGTTCTCCTCCAGATTCTCCTCTAGATTCTCCTCCAGGTTCTCCTCCAGATTCTCCTCCAGATTCTCCTCCAGATTCTCCTCTAGATTCTCCTCTAGGTTCTCTAGATTCTCCTCTAGATTCTCCTCTAGATTCTCCTCCAGATTCTCCTCCAGATTCTCCTCCAGATTCTCCTCTAGATTCTCCTCTAGATTCTCCTCCAGGTTCTCCTCCAGATTCTCCTCTAGATTCTCCTCTAGATTCTCCTCCAGGTTCTCCTCCAGATTCTCCTCCAGATTCTCCTCCAGATTCTCCTCCAGATTCTCCTCCAGATTCTCCTCCAGATTCTCCTCTAGATTCTCCTCCAGGTTCTCCTCCAGGTTCTCCTCTAGATTCTCCTCTAGATTCTCCTCCAGGTTCTCCTCCAGATTCTCCTCCAGATTCTCCTCCAGATTCTCCTCCAGATTCTCCTCTAGATTCTCCTCTAGATTCTCCTCCAGGTTCTCCTCCAGGTTCTCCTCCAGATTCTCCTCTAGGTTCTCCTCCAGGTTCTCCTCCAGATTCTCCTCCAGATTCTCCTCTAGATTCTCCTCCAGATTCTCCTCTAGATTCTCCTCTAGATTCTCCTCCAGGTTCTCCTCTAGGTTCTCCTCTAGGTTCTCCTCTAGATTCTCCTCCAGGTTCTCCTCTAGGTTCTCCTCTAGATTCTCCTCTAGATTCTCCTCCAGGTTCTCCTCTAGATTCTCCAGGTTCTCCTCTAGATTCTCCTCCAGGTTCTCCTCTAGATTCTCCAGGTTCTCCTCTAGATTCTCCTCCAGGTTCTCCTCTAAATCACAACATTAGTCCTCATCATACATAACAAATATTTACGAATTTGATAGATTTTTAGCCCTAAATGCTAGTTTTAGCGATTAAAGTGTTTTTTTTTGTTTTTTTTACCCCATCCCACATATTCACATTTGATTTATAGGGGGTTATTATCTGATTCTGGGAGTGTCAAAAACATTATTTCTAATCAATTTTTATTTTTTGTACAATGTCACTTGTAAATAAATTGCTCCTTGGTCCCGAGGACACACACATATACAAAAAACAAAACAAAAAACAGGACATAAAAACAAGTAAAAACAATAAAAACACTAAAAGAGGACGTGGTTTAATGAGAGGCTTAAGACAACTGTGTTAAAGCATTTAGAGCCATTTCCAGAAAAGTTCAGTTTAAGTTTTGCTAAAGGCTCAGACAAATTTACTAAAAATACAGAGTTAAAAAAGTGTTTAAAAATGAAGCTAAACGAGGATGTTTTCTCTTCAGTAAAGCTTGGTTTTTCTAAACAAAACTATGAGGAATAAGCTGTATTTTTTAGACCTTTTACTCTAACTTTAGTAAATCTTTGGAGGACTTTATTCCTCTCTTCGTCTTGAGTCTAAATCTACAAACTCTACTAAAAAAGTAAACAGCACCAACTTTTCCGTGAATCTCTCTTGTTGCAGATAGAATCCTTCGTGTTTATGAAATAAAAACACAAAGATAAGTGCAGCTGGATGTAAAAGCAGATAAAAGAAGTCCTGATGTTAAAGTGAGAGCTGTAATATCTGCAGCACTCCTCCAGAAACAGCCTCTTGTGATTCCCGCCTCGCTCTAATTCAATTATGCTTTTGTCTTATCGGCTCCTCTCTGCTCTCTCCAGCTTTAATCTGATTATGAAGAGAAGCTGCCAATTAAAACCCAGATATGAGCGAGATCTATCCGTCACGCTCCGGGCTTTAATGAGATCCAGCTCCATGCTCTCCTCGTGACGCTAAAGTTCAATTAGACGACACTTTCAGACTCACAACACCAGAAATAAACCCAGGAAAGACTGTGTGTTGTTGAATCAGACCCATGAACATGAGCTAAAAGGACAAAAGAGGAACAAAAGTCTGAATGTGAAAAAGGAATAGATTTAGAAAATAAAGACACAAGCAGCAATGATGAAAACTGTCACAGACAAAGTTTAAAATGCTCCATCTTTCTCTATTTTCTCTCTTTTTTCTCCTTTTTTTTTTGCAGTAGCAGCTGACATCTGTCGACCAACACAGAACACTGCTCACACACCACAGTTCTGTTAAGATTCTTGTTGAAAATAGCCTTTAAAAACACATATGCTTTAATATTTCTCATTTCATATGTTTTCAAAGAGAGTCAGACTGAATTTCGTTGTAAAAAAATACATTTTAGACCAAAACATGTGCTACTCTTCCACAATTTTTGATTCCTTTCTTCCTTTGGGTTTAGTTCTCAATTAAAAAGTTACTGAACTTCACTCATCTTTAATACATTTAGAAAAAGAGCATTTATTCAGCTGGATTTATCAGACTGAACTGAAGTGGATCAGGATCAGTTTAGAGAGTTAGTTTCAGTTTCAGAAGCAGGTTTACTGTCTCTCGAGGTAGATTTCTGTGGAAACTTAGACTGAAGACACTGAGACACTGTCATAATGAACTCGGAGGTTTAAACATGAACGGGACAGTGTGGAAATGGGTTTTATCATCAGCTTTATGAGGATTCAAGGACTATTTATTGAGATTGAGAAGAACTAAGATAGAGTCTGAGGTCGTGTACAATTTACGTCATTTTAATTTTAATTCTCACTTTTCTTTGTACTCACATTTTAAGAATTTACAAAACGATGAAAGAGGACAGATTATTCGTTTTATTTATGAACAAAAACAGCACTTGACGTTCAACACGAAGCAGAACTGTTCTTCTTTTGTCATTTTTAATAACATTATCACAACTATTAGAGAGTATTTAAAGACACTGAGCTAAAGAGACATTTCTGCAGCTGAACAGAGCAGTGACAAAGACGAGACGATTCGAGATAATTACTAATTATATGCACAGTCGCCACCTACTGGACAGGAGGAGGAACTGCAGTAAATCACCCTCAGAGTTATCTCTCCAAGTATCACTGATAAAAAACCTGTCAAGAACCACCTTTATACAGATCTATGCCATTTTAAGTTTCATACAAACACACATCTACAGTTTATGAATGTGATGAAATGAATTCTGCTGCTTCTTTGAAATCACATTTAGCTTTTTAAGAGTCCAAACATTTAGTGGAACAGTGTTTTATAGAAAAGAGAGTTTAAGAAGCACTGGTCCAAGTAATAAAAGAGAGGATTTAAATATAAATGTGTTAAAGTGCATAGTGTCAGAAGAAATGATAAATTAACAGCATTAATGTTGCATTATGTTTATGATACGATCATCATCAGTAGAAGCTGTCCTTGTCTCTTTGTCCCGGGACAGACACTGAGCGCCGCCATCTTGGTCTAAGATAGACTCTGATGCATTTAAAGCAGTATTTAAAACATAGACACACTTCTGTTGTTAGTTTTTAGTTCTTTGTGAATCTGTGAACCACTATATCTTTCTTTTTCTATTTATTTCTGAAACTGTGTGTATGATTCCAACAAAAGTGATTTAATCTCTGTCCCACTCGGTCTGTCTTCTGTCTTCTAGAATACTTCAGAATCACAAACTCTAACATAGATATTGATTTTTCAGACGTTTTATCTCTTCTCTCTTAAATCAACAGCTGTCGATGGAAGAAGCTCCTTTTATTTCACTAAAATTTCTGCATTTTCTTTGCTTTCTTTTGGATTATGACTCAAAATATTGCCTCATGTTCTTGAATATTTCCACAGAAGCCCTCAGTTTTCTCTTTACGCCGCTGTTTTGTCCCGTTACGTTCTCGTTTTACTGTCCTCTTGACTAATTACGGCCCATAACACACGCTGCTAATTTCATTTCATCATAAATAACGGCAGTAACGTGGTCTTATTCTCTCAGCCTCGTTTATTTGCGGCGATAAAACGTACGAATGTGTTGAGTTTGGAGACTGTCCTCCGCACGATGAGCCTCATAAACCTGCAGCTCTGACCAAATACAAGAAAGAAAAGCTCTTTCTCTTGTTTCTATTCTTTTATTTGTTCCAAACTAAAGCCGAATGCTAACGCCGGATGTTTCATAATCACTGCTGCGTACCACTGTCTAATCACCGTCCTGAATGTTGTTGAATGAGCTCTGGATCAGTCTAGTCTCAGCTCTGGGACCTGTTTGTTTTAAAGCCTGGTGTTATCTGAGCTTCTAACAGGATTATCCTAAACATAACTCGTTCCTCAGTCTCGATCATGTTCACAGCAGCATTTCTCTTTCATTTACGCAAGAAATTAAGTTAAAAACAAGAAATTTCACTTTAAAAGCCTGTTCCACTGATGTCTTCAGGTCTAAGATGTTGTCTTCTGTGTCTTTAACCTTTAACAAATGCAGCAGGAATTATATCTTCTACATATTTCTGACTCAAAGCCTCATGTGTTCCAATCATTATGTATTTACAGTTAATGTATTTGAAGGCCGTTCTGTGCAGACAGTTTGTGAGTTAAACAATGGAATAAATAATAAATAATAAATACTGTGGAGTTGGGTCTGTTTATCTCGCTCCAGGATCAAGGATCAGTTTGAACACATCCAGACACTTAAAGAAATGTGTGTTTGAACCAGACACTGATCCAGACACAGCAGCATCTTGGTTCAGAACAAGACTGAACTTAATCCAACACAAAACTTAAATATAAATAAATACTGTTTCAAACAAAACCAAGAAATGTAAAGGAATAGTGAATGTCACAGTAAAGATCAATCTAAAGCATTTTCACTTGATATAAATGTTTGAGTTTGTAAAGAAAAGTGCAGCCTTCACTTTTTTTTTAACTTTCTTTAAAGCAATAACAAATATGATCAGTTTTTGTTCATGTTTTGATTTGGAACAGAACAGTTTTCCCAATGGTTTTGTGTGAATAAAAATAAAAGATATTATAAGGATTTGGAGCTTCACTCACTTTATAAACTCGCTGCTGTT
The DNA here is from genome assembly GCA_036850595.1 of Rhyacichthys aspro. Lineage (NCBI taxonomy): Eukaryota > Metazoa > Chordata > Actinopteri > Gobiiformes > Rhyacichthyidae > Rhyacichthys > Rhyacichthys aspro. The sequence continues at coordinate 23,511,014 of CM072157.1, read as the reverse complement.
ATTATTATTATGAACAATGTAAACTCAAAGTGCACTGCTCTTGAATGTTTTTCTGTGATAATCCCTTAAACCCAGCCAGGCTCCACACACAGAGCAGCAGCTGTGATTTATGGCCCTCAGCAGGTGACCACACAGGTGAATACATAATGTCTTCATAAATCATACGTTTGATTTAACCCAGAGGCTTCAGGTGCTTCTGGACCACTTCAGAGGGTCACAGACTGACCTTGAGATGGGGTCGAGATCAGAGAGACCGGAGCAGAACAGGAAAAATAAAAATAAATAAATAAAGGCTAAAAAACCCCAAAACAAACAAAATAAAAAAACCCTGTGACCTGTAACAAGATAAGTGTTCAAAAGAGAAATAACTAAGCCTTTGGGGAACCTCGAGCCAAAAGTGTACATAAAAAAAGTTTAAAAAAATAAATAAATAAATGAATAAAATAAATAAATATAATAATAAATAAAATAAAAATAAATAAATAATAATAAAAAATAAATAAAATAATAACAACAACAACAACAACAACAACAACAACAATTATAATCAAAATATAAAACACAATAAATAAATACATTATTGTTATTATTAATAAAATTAGATAAAATAATAAAAATACATAATATAAATATTTTTTTCTGCTTTTCTTTCGGTATAAATTGAAAAACTTCAGCTCTGCTCTAAACTAACAAAAAATCTATATTTTTGTAAATTTTAATCCTTTACATAATTAAAAATAAAAAAAAAGCACAAAAGACTGGTGCATTGCTGTTGATTAGAGTCAAACAGTAGACCCAACATAGATTCACTGCAGTGGTGTTTTTAATGTGGGTCCCAGAGCGAGCTAAATGTTCATTTATATTTATTTATTTAACACACTGTTAGAATATTGATATGATTTTAATGGCAAGTCACTGTAGGTTGTGAGCTTCAGATTTGATAAGACTTTCATTCTAATAATTGTAACGTGTTTGCTGTTAGGACTCGTTCGTCCTGAGCAGAAGCACAGCCTGAAGAGAAGCTGCTGTCATTTCCACGGCTCCTGCTGAGATTACAGCTGTAATAATGTCCCAGAGACAGTCCCAGAGACAGTCCCAGAGACAGTCCCAGAGACAGTCCCAGAGACAGTCCGATCGGAGACAGGAGTCCACCTGGAGCTGCATTTGGAGGAAGTCACTCTGTTCCTGACTCTATCAACTGTAATTAATGATGCATTCAAGTGCTCATCGGAAGCTGCTGAGTTAACGTCTTTTACATTAATCTGTGGTGTTAATGTGTTGGACAAACATGTCTGATTCATGGAGGCCCCACCTGTCACTTACAGATACACCTTCAAATCCAGCTAAAACCTGTTCAAATCCATCTAAAACTGGTTCAAATCCAACTAGAAACTGTTCAAATCCATCTAAAACCTGTTCAAATCCATCTAAAACTAGTTCAAATCCATCTAAAACCTGTTCAAATCCAACTAGAAACTGTTCAAGTCCATCTAAAACCTGTGTAAATCCATCTAAAACCTGTTCAAATCCATCTAGAAACTGTTCAAGTCCATCTAAAACCTATTTAAATCCATCTAAAACTAGTTCAAATCCATCTAAAACCTGTTCAAATCCAACTAGAAACTGTTCAAGTCCATCTAAAACCTGTTTAAATCAATCTAAAACTGGTTCAAACCCAACTAAAACCCATTTTAATTAATCTAAAACTTTCTCAAATCCATCTAAAGCTGGTTCAAAAGCTGTTCAAATCCATCTAAAACCAGTTTTTCTGCTAACATCTTGGTTCTACTCCACACACACTCAGTTTTTCTTTATATAAATAAATAAATTGCATGTGCAGTTAAACTCTTCATTTCCTTTTACATTTTTCATAAATGTCAACATATGCAGCGTGTCAAGCCCCAAAGATAAATGACGTTAACCTGAGATTCCATTTAATCTGAGAAATGGAATCAGTTTGTGTAGCTTTGAAAGAGCTCTATCTTCAACACCATCAAATATAAACCAGTAGACGTCTCAGAGTAAAGCAGATAGTTCATTAAAACAGAAAAGAAAACTGTCTAATAAATAAGTTAATTAAAAAAAAGAGCATTAATGAGTGTGTTTTGTTGTAGACTCTTTAATTACTGCAAAGTGAGACAATAAGCAGCAGTTTTAGGAGTTCACACTTTAATAAAGAAGGATAAACTGTGAATTGAGCAGCTTTATTAAATCAGCAGTTTTCAGGCTGTAAAATACAACACTGTGGAGCGATAAAAACTGAATAAAGTCCTGTACGCCGCAATGTCACTAAAATATGTGGAAAAGATATTAAAACTGGTCAAATTAAAAGTCCATTTCCTGATTTTTTTACTGTTGCATTTAGTGACAACTTCAGGCCAAAAGTGAGGGTCTTTGTCAGGTTTCCTTGAACACACCTGTCAAACTCAAGGCCCAGGGGCTAAATGCGGCCCTTTGCATTGTTTATGTGGCCCTTCAATACATTTAACAAGTGATGTTTTTGGATATTTAGGTTTGAATAGGATCTGAACAGGTTTTAGGTGGATTTGATTTTTGCAAAAAAATAAAAAATAAATAAAAAATAAAACCAAATCTGACTAAAATCTGTTTAAATCCAACTAAACCCAGTTCCAATCCATTTAAAACCTGTTCAAATCCATCTAAACCCTGTTCAAAACTAATTAAAACCTGTTCAAATCCATCTAAAACCTGTTCAAATCCATCTAAACCCTGTTCAAATCCATCTAAAACCTGTTCAAATCCAACTAAACCCAGTTCAAATCCATCTAAAACCTGTTCAAATCCATCTAAACCCTGTTCAAATCCATCTAAACCCTGTTCAAATCCATCTAAACCCAGTTCAAATCCATCTAAAACCTGTTCCAATCCATCTAAAACCTGTTCCAATCCATCTAAACCCAGTTCAAATCCATCTAAAACCTGTTCCAATCCATCTAAAACCTGTTCCAATCCATCTAAAACCTGTTCCAATCCATCTAAACCCTGTTCAAATCCATTAAACCTGTTGAAATCCTTCTAAAGCTTGTCTAAATCCATCTAAAACCAGTTCAAATCCATCTAAAACCTGTTCAAATCCATCTAAACCCTGTTCAAATCCATCTAAACCCAGTTCCAATCCATCTAAAACCTGTTCAAATCCACCTAAAACCTGTTCAAATCCATCTAAAACCTGTTCAAATCCAACTAAAACCAGTTTCCATAAAAGGAGGAAATTAATATTAAAGATAACTTATGTAAGACTCAAATGAAGATGAAATCTCACTTTCAAAATGTAATAAAATCTTCCAAACGTCACCATCTTCGTCCTCTGAAATGATTATTATAAACTATCACAGCCTTTGTTTAAAGTGACATCCACCTGAACCTTCTGATCCATGTAAACGAGTCCTGCTTCAGCTGAATATTTTATTTTAAACACAGAAAAGACCCATAATAAAGCACAACATATGGATCTTCATGATTATTTAATGACCACAGAGGCTCTTCAGGCTGGGATCCTTTCTAAATGTGTTCTTCCATAACCCACTTCATTTCAAACCACTCTCTAATGGTCTTTGAAATGGATATTGACGTCACGTGACCGGCTCCTGATTGGCCGAGCTCGGGAACACAAACGGAGATAATGACCAGTGGGAATAAAGCAGAGTGGCTCCAAACACAACCAGCGGGAACTTAATTAATTTTAATGTTTTATCTTCACTGCTTCCTTTCATTTATTCTTTTTAGCATCTGATCGACCCGAGGGAGAAAAGGTCGTGTCTCTGGAGGAAAAGAGCAGCTGGGAGTAAAGTACACACTCTTCAGTGACAATGAAAGTACTATTGGACGTTTTAAAGGATGTTTCTGGACTCACTGGATTCAGGTCAATGGAAGTGATAACATTTAAACTTCTGTTGTCATTTCTTAAAGGCCTAGAAGCACTAGAGCATATATATATATATATATATATATATATATATATATATATATATATCTATATATGAGTGATGTAGTTTGACCTCTGTTTACTGCAGTTGTTGGCTTTAAACCTCCATTTCCTGATTTTATTTTTTGTCTCAGACTCCACTCTCCTCCAAAAGCAGCCTAGAGACCTCTCCTGCTTCTCTTTTATTAAAAAATAAAACACAAAATACTACTACATTTGACCAAACTGAAGTTTAGAGTTTAGCGTTAGCTTAGCCGTGACTTCAGCGTCAGGACGACAATTATCTCCTCCTCGTTAAACATTACGTGATTGAATTGACAGTATTTATCTGTGTTTTACGTTGTCTCCCTTTTCTCTGTTGATGCTTTTCTTTTTTCAGCTGTTTCTCTGTTAAAAGACATATTCAGCTGAAAATACACTTTATCTGCAGCTATTAAACTTCCTGGAACGTCATGTGACAAGTGTCGACCAATGGGAGCGCTCCAAGGTTTTCTGTTCCTGAATAGAGGTTCTCATCTATTACAATCCCTTAGAATAAACAGTAGATGGATCATAAAGACTGTTTTTACAATAAACTATTTGGGTTTAAACCACAAATATCAGGTAGAGTCTAAACATTTATTGTCATTACATTGTGTTGGGTTTAGAGTTGAAACCAAAGTGCATTTGTCAGTATCTCTGTCTTTGTGCTTGAATAAATCCATTCTGCTCAAGGAGAACTAACATGGGTTTAATTTAAACCAGATAAAAACTCCAGATCAGGGTCATGTGTGAAAAGAATTGTTCATTTGTGAAATTCTGATTTGAGAAAATGAGATATTCTAGAAAATGGATTCTCCACAGAGACTCAATGACTGAGCTATACCTTTAAATGAACAGCTATTTAACCTTATTTTATCACAAATATGTCACTTACACTCCACATAAACAGACAATCACAGGCCGATTGTGTTTAGATCCAAATCCAAGGCTCTAATAATGAAAGCAGTCAAAATTAGCCCCACTTCCAGCTCCATTACCTGCACAGTTCCACAGGTAGAAGTCAATTATCCAATCATACATGAACATAGGAGCTCATTAAACACAAGTGAAGACATAAGGAGCGGAGATGATGGAAGGAAATAAGACAGACTCTGAGATAAACGAGTCGTTAAAGAACCCTGGCCTCACGCTGCTTCATTTCACCAATAAATCCACCGAGAATAATAAATGTTCAGGTCCGTATCTCAGACGGTTTCCACCTGAGACAGATCTAAATTAGAAACGGAGGAGATTGGAGGAAATACGGCGAGCGACGAGGAAGATAACGAGAACAAATATGAACAGAGTCTGAGTGAGTCACTCATTTGTGTATTTATGAGAAACGAGGAGAAGATGGGGTTTTGTGTTTGGTCTCTGCTTCGGTTTTTGAATCTGAAAATATTGAAAATGGAGAAAAGGTTCAGTTAAAGGAACAGGACCAGAAACAGGACAAATCCAGGACTAACTAATCCAAAATCCAAATGACAGTACTTTAACAAATGAACAATAATGTTGCCTTAAATCAATAAAACACCAGAAAATAATAATAAAAAAAACACAAACTGATTGCACTGATTAATGTTGACATTTTTAAAAAATTATAAAAATAAATACAACTTTTCTCTCGTGTTTAAAGCAGATTCATTCTCGGTGCTTTTCTGAGGCAGTTTTGTTCCTGGAGCCTTTCTTTTCGGTCAAACTGTGAACTCTGGAGAAGGATTAGCGTAGCATTAGCCTTAAGAGGTTGTTTGTCTATTTTTATCTTTTTTGAGCTGTTTCTCTGTAAAATAAGACATATTTCCAACAGAATAACCCATTTCCTTGGTTTATTTCCTTGTTCCTTCGTTGTTGACATCAGTGTCGACCAATGGGAGCGCTCCTTTTTACCTGAAGTGAGCTGTGATTGGACAAAATCCTGCTGTGGACTGATCATTCTCATCTATTAAAATCCTTCATTATAAAGACTAGATCACGTCTTAAGGTCTCATTTTTTCAGATGATTCCTGTTACAATAAACTTTAGGAGATTACACTGAAAAACTAAATGAAACAGTAAAAAAAATCAGGAAATGAACGTTTAAGAGTAAAAGACTGTAACGACGAGAGAGGTTTTGATGCTTTTTGTTGGAATATGGAGCTCTGACCATAAATATTCAGGAGGTAACAGCGTTGCATTTGTTTACTGTCCTCTCGAGATCGAAGAATGAAAAATGGCCGACATTATCACCCAAACGCACGAGTCATGACCTGTTCAGAGAAACGCAGCGTTATTAAACTGATCTCATGTGTTTTCCTCACACTTTAAGTCTGTTGGTTCCTAACACGGGCTCATTTCTCGCTCTGGGCCGTGTTTTCAGGGTTTGGATGGGTTTAATTCATCAGCTCTGTTTTTTTATTTAGTGGTGGTCTGTTTCCACGGGACCCTCTCTGACTCTGGTTGAATTATTCACTGAGTCCAGCTGAGATCTCACTGGTTTTAATGAAGCTAATAATGAGCCTCAGTGGATTCAGTCTCAGTCTAAGGTTTGAAGTTTTTTTATCCAATACACTTTTATTTTTTACTTTAGTATGTATTATTACAAAGCAAGATAAACTAAAGACTATTAGTGTGATTTTTTAATATATTTTTATAACACAGTCCAGATTCTCAAGGTTAGATTTTGCAGAAGCCTGAAGAAAAGCAGCTTTATGTTAAGAATATATCCTGTATTTTCTCTTTCTTTACGTAGACAATATTGTAGTTTAATGCAGATAATGGTCAGTTAATGACAGCTTTCTCTGTTGTACTTCTACTTTATTCTATTTTATAGCTTGTATTTATTTATTTATAATTCATTGTGGACAGTAAAGGAAGAATCACATTAGTCAATTCACATTAAAATGACCTTATATTGTCAGTAGATGATGTTAATAACCTTAGTTCTGATCATAAATGAGGGTTGTTGTAATTGGACGAACACAGACAGTTTAGAGCTGGTTTGCGTCGCTACAATCTATGAATCTATAGATCTGTAGTTACTCTTTAAAGCCTCCTTCACTGCGTCTTTTCTAAAACATCACAAAACCACAGTCTGTGTTTCATGTTTTTTCTGTGTTTCATATAAAACCAGTGTCTGAAATTAAAATTGTAAAATAAAAACAACAGATTTCCCGTTTAAATCAATCCGTCTGTGAGATGGCGCCCCTGAGGCACAGATCTCAGTGTAACACCGGTGTCAGACACAAATACAAAA